>JAZHYW010002668.1:0-141913 GCA_037355805.1 Ixodes ricinus
TTATTCATATTTAGTTTCAGTTTGCAGTCAGGGAAAGGAGGCTCGCGTGGCGGAAGCCAACAAATGAGCTGCGCGCAGAGTATCGGCACACTCTTTCCTCCGACAGTGTTGTGCGGCGCGCCATTTTTAGGTGCTTGTAGCAGAGGAGGCAGGCAACTCGCCGACTCGCCATGATTCAAAATTGCGACTTCCTCAGCATTAGATTCGGTGTTAGGAAGCTCTGCGTAATACATTGTCTTTGCTTTGTCGCAAACTGTTTAAAGTGGAGGGACGGAAAAGCGTTTGTTGTGATTTCAGATACAGCTTCAAATAACTGGCAACCATGATTTTAAGCCACAATATGCGCCAAGTGTCGCTACCTGAAGCATAGCTTATTTAATGACACTATTCATGCCCTTGTTCAAGAAGCTTGTAATACCTGGAGGGGCCATGACGTGAGCCCCGTGGATTCCACAAGCCACTACCTTTTGACACCTGCCTCTTCCTCATTGTTCCCGCTAGTGCCAGTAAATTAGCTACGCTTCAGAGTAACGACACTTGGCCATATTGTGGCTTAAAATCATGGTTGCCAGTTATCTGAAGCTTTATCTAAAATCACAGGAAACGCTCTGCGTCCTCCACGAATGTTTAAACAACCCGCGACAGAGCATAGCAATATTGTATCAGCTTCCTAGCACCGCATCTAATGCAGAGGAAGTTGCACTTTGGATCATGACGATCGGCAGTTGCGTTTGCTCTGCACAAGACCCAAATGGCGGCGCCCAAAACAATTTTGGGGAACGGAGTGCCGATACTTTAAGCGCAGCTCATTTAGTGACTCTAGGCATGAAGTGAACTCGGGTGTATTCTTTCCTCTTCGTCTTTATCGTTTATTGATTTCAATTATATCGAATAATGAACACTTTATATCACGCTACGCTTGTGTAATTATTTGTCTTAGATTTATTAACCTGACCCAGTACTTAAACCGTTCATTTATCGATAGTAAATCTTCAAATATATTTTCTAAATGTGAAGGTAAAACGACACGGAGATTGATGATGATACAGACGCCAACGCCGCCCTCGAAAATTTTTTGAACTTAGAAATCAGCAGTTTTGTCTGCCATCCGCCAGGTAGCGCAACAAAACACCCAAACAGTTTTTAATTGTTTTTAAAATTAGCTAAGCTCTACAACTATCAAGAAACCAAAGCAAGATCATTGGAAAAATCTAATACATCGCAATGTATATCTATTCCATAAAATAAATGTTATTAGATGCCAATAAATCTGTTTGATGTCCAAAAAAGATGTGCGTCAAAAACAGGTAAGTTTGAAGGGGTCCCGGAGCGTTATGACTTTGAAAATAAAAAAAGCCACCGTCCACCTCTTGGGCAACTATTGTAGTTCTAAATGTTATAAAAGATTTTACCATAGTTTAATTATTTACTCAGCGGCATTTGAATTACTATGACTCGAAGCACAAAAAAGTGCTACGTTTGATATAGAATATCTAAACAAAAAAATTTTACACAACATTAAATTTTTTTCTGCATATTACCAATTATAAGCACTACATCTGTAGCTAATTTTATTGCCCTAGCGCTTGTCATTAAAAACATATTTTTGGTGAAAAATGTCAATTTTAGGGCAATATTTGGAGAGCTGAAAAAAACAAAGTAGTGCAAATACCAAAAAAGTATACCGTTACATTCTGCTCCGACATCATCTTAACAAAACTGCTCTATTGGAACCGTGTTATCTTTAAGGAATCGTTCATAAAACATGAACCAGCGGAGCAAGTGAGGGTCCGCGCCATCATATTCGCAACGCTACAAATGCGCATGAACAGTATAAACCAATACATGCATAATATCAAATGAAAGAGGATTGGTTTCATTTTTATTTCGAGTGGAGCAGAAGCTACAAGAGCGAGTGCCGGCCTTTCAGCGTCCTTGACCAGCACGCGCACTCGTGCAGTGCAAGTACCGTTTAGAGCAACATGCTCATGCATATACTACTACGTTTCAGCTTGGGTCCAGACGCAGGCGATGCTACAAGCGCGAGGCTCCGGGCTTTCCAGAGTCCCTGCCAAGCACGCGCGCTCGTGCAATGCAAGCACTGTTCAGGGCCACACGCTCGCGCTCGTAGCATCGGCTGCGTCTGGACGCTGCAAGCTGCAACACGCAAGGTCATTAGCTCATATTTAATGCCTTCGTCGGCTAATCACATTGGCACCAATCGCGAAGGCTGCTGACAGCGCTGATTATAGCCTTGGCTGCATTTGATACGCCTCTGTCGAATATGCTACTGTTCCGGGTACGTGCCTACTCTTTCGTGTTCATTATTATTCTCGCCTTCGTTTTTACTGCCGCTACAAAAACGCTCCGCTGTCACTTTCTTGGTGTCAACGTTGAAGTTTTTTTGTCTTACTAGTACTATAAACGTCCACTTGCGGGGCTACGCAAGCGAATTTTTCGAACGCTCTCGAAACGCTATTACGCTGAAGGAAAACGGTCTACTAAAACGCGTTTTTCGACCTCCGCTTTCCATTCCGGCGAAGCGGGCCACGCATGCGCAGTTTGGCACCCTCAGAGCGGAGCGGAAAATGGAAACGGTCTACTAAAACTCTCTACTTCGTTAGCATCCTGTTGTCTGCTTTTTTATTGCGTGAGCATTACCTGGCTATGTCAGCAGAAAAGCTGTCGGCAAAATCTGTCGTCCAAATCCGTGACTTGTCCTACACAATCCAACACGAAAAAAAACTCTGGCCACGTGATATCTTTGGTCACGTGATCTCTCTGGTCACGTGACCTATCTAATCATGTGACCAAACCGATAAAAAAATCTGTCGTCACGTGACCTCTCTGGTCACGCGACCAAACCGAAAAAACAAATCTGGTCACGGGGTCGACCTCTCTGGTTACATGGAGCACGAAATCATCCTCGTTTCCAATCCTAGGCCTGGTTTCGAACCCTAGGCCCTCTTGAGTAACTACTACGCGGTCGTATCCGTTGCGGCAACACAACTCGGGCAAAGCCAGTGCTACGCCTTCCTACATCCTAAGAAAAGCGTTTAAGTGCCCTCGTAGTTTTTTTTTTTTTGTCCTGTACTTTGTTTGCATTTTTTGCCTGTACATATTTCACACAAAGATATGAAACGAGTCAAGATATCCAATATTGGACCTCTTGACGCGTTGGACCTCTTGACACATCGAGGCACGAGTCAAGAGATCCAATATGGGTCAAAAGGTCCAACGCGTTAAAGAGGTCCAACGAGTCAAGAGATCCACGGCGAGTCAAGAGATCCAACGCGTCAGGAGGTTCAACGGGTCAAGAGGTCCAATGTTGGACCTCTTGACTCGTTGGACCTCTTGACGCGTTGGACCTCTTGACTCGTTGGACCTCTTGACGCGTTGGACCTCTTGACTCGGAATTCCCCCCCCCAAACGAGGTCGACCCCCTCTCCTCCCCCTTCTCGAAAAAGCAATTTGACATGAATAAATCCCCCGGTGCACAAAAAAAAAAAGGGAGAATAGTATTTTTACAAGGCTTCCCGCCCCCCAAAAAACGGAGTTCTGGATCCGCCCCTGAGCCTGCCGGTGTCCAGTGTTAACGTTGAGAGGGCATTCTCGAAGCCCAGGGTCATTAAGAGGAAAGAATGAGCGTGGAGCAACGAGGGGAACCTGGGAAAGTACATATCTGTTTACTATTAGCGGCGAGATGTTTCGGTGGCGCCCTCGTTTGGTTACCTTTCGTGACGTCATTACCTTGTGAAGAACGAGCTCTATGGTGTTTTTAATGAGCATTCTGGAAGCATGAAATCATAGCGATCTCAAAGCAACACTGCCAACACTGTCAAAATTGAAGTTCTTACATTCCTCTTATTTCCGTCGATGAGACATCCTTTGCTGACGTCATAGTCTGCATTCGGCCAATTGTGGTGGGCCGACCGCAGCGACAGTTTCGATCGCTCACGTCGCCAATAACAAGATCGTGTAATCCTGATGTACAGAAGGTGAAGTTGTGGGGCACTGACTTGTTTGTACTTGTGTTTTTTGTGTGTTTTTTTTACAGTTGCACACAATTGCCAAATAAAAAGTCGATGTTTTTTGTGTTTTTAAATGTATCTGGGTCGTTATTTCTTCAGGGATCACAAATATCAGAGTTACAAGGATCACCTATCCGGTGTCCAATAATGTTTCTTTCATATTCACCGAAAAAAAAACGGTAAACTTTTGTGGGCATAAATATACACCGAAAAAAACTGAAAATCGAATCTTATAATAAACACCGAAAAAAGTACGCAGAATTTTGAAAAAATAAAAACCGAAAACGCGGAACCCTAATAATGACCCTATCGACCAATCCTGGATTTTTCCGCTCCACCGACGCCGACGCCAATTATCTGTGACACAAGCTCCTTAAAGCTATCGCTTAAAAAAAATTAACTGCGGGAAATCAATGGTGGCATTTGGAGACGATGTGTGCCGTCTCGGGAATACTGACGGCCGATGTCGGAAGCTTTCAGAGTGACCTAAAGCGCTGGATATCCTGACTTATCGAAGTACTGCCATCGTTTCATCGTGCTGCGGGTGCTCCTATTGGATGCCGGCGACGCGTCGCCATTTTTGGCTTATGGCGCATCCCACATCCAGACACGCACGCTCCGATTGGCACGCTGTGGCTGCCGGTGACGCGCCGCCGTTTGCGAGCACGCTCCCATTAATCTGCCGCAGATGCCGGCGCGCGGCGCCGCCTCGACAAACTAGATCGGCTGCGACGCTCGGCCACTTTTGGCTCAAGCGCGTCCCATCATGCACCAGCTTGGCCGTACTTGTTCATGAAATCCGTCCAGCACTTTAGAGCGTCCCGGTGGTGAGCTTACCAGATGATCTTCCAAAAGATTTTACTACGCCTCCTCAGCTTGGGGCGCGTCTCTCGAAGGTACGATTTTTCAAGTGCGATAATGTTTAAAATAAACTAAATACGTAAAAAGGTATTTAAATCCTCGAAGCGCCCGTTCCCCTCCCGCCCGCCTCTTCTATTCCTTGTATGGAGATGATCGAACGAGGCGCCGCATTCTCTCGCAGAGAGACTGAAGAAAAAGTCCATCTCTGGCAACTTGGAGCGTTTGCAATTTAATGACGGACGCCTCCTACGGCGATTGGTCGCAAGGGCGCATGCGCTGCGTTTTCGAGCGGCGAGGAGGAAAGCCGGCGGAGAAGCAGATACGTTGGCAGACGAACAGCGCTTTCGTCAACTTCTCGCAGCCCTTATTGCAAACGCTGTCCACTTACGACGTGACCACGATGGAGCGGCTGAAAACTCTGTAATACAGGCACTCTACCTCTAGTTCTTTACGTTGCGCCATCTATCGGCAGCGCTTACAAGTCGCCGAGTCCCGTTACGGCGCCGTCTGCGACCGCCACCGTAGATCGCCATAAAACAGGTTCTCCTCTTTTATTTTCTGAACGAGGTTAGTTACTCCGTTCATATTTTAACACAGAAGCTTTACCACCTTGGCGCACATCACTCGCGCGATACATTGAGAAAGCGAATTTTGCAAACCGTTTGAAGTGGGCTTCGAAACGTTAACGTACATGTTACATTAAAAAAAAAGTTCCAGAAATTACGAAACTTTTGTTCACCTATTTATTTATTTATTCAAGTTATTGAAGTAAAGACATGACTGTGACGACTGCGAGTGAGGGAGGAAGAATACATATGAACACAACAGTAGAAAAATGAGGTAACGAGGCATAGGCACGCAACACACAAAATTAAGTTCACGTGGCTGTTGTACAGAGGTATACGAACATGAAGACGCCGGGTCAGCTGAAGAATAAGAGCATTTACCGTTTCACTGAAAGCGCAGTTGTAGGCATTATATGGTATTTTTGCTTCAAGTAGTGTGTTCCAGATCCCATGTTGTAGACAGTGAGAAGGGTATTTAAACGCATCCGTTCTACCCGCATACAATCGAACGTTTTTTAGCGTGACCCCACCTACCTGATGTAAAGTGTGGAGGTAGCAAATAGCTGGTTTTATGTGTTCCGAAGCAAATATGCAAGTCGCTATGATAGACTTTTAATCGTATGCATACACCGTCGTCTGTGGGATGATAAAACCAGTTAACAAATCTTCGGCCCTTTTTAAACGCTACAGTCTTCGGAGCTTTACAATCAACAACGCTCCCTTAAAAAAAAAAAAAGAGAAAAGAATACGACACAACCTATTGCCTAATAAAACAGATGTCTTCCAGTCGGTAACCTCGGCGCTCCTTTGCTCGGAAGAAATATCGAGCCTGACGTCAGCGAAAATACGGGAACAAAGAACGCAGCGGTGACGGCAACAAGAAAGCATTGCCGCGGGGTTCCACCAGAGCGTTTCCGCGAGCCGCAGAAACCGACCGCAGCTGCACGCGTGTACATTTTATTTTATTCTTGTTTTTCTAACCTCGGCACATGTTGGAACTGGCGCCGCACGTCAGTGACAGTGTACTACCAACTCGTCCCACTCGCCGGTCCATGAAAACATCGCGCGCGCGGAGGAATATGTGAACGTAAAAAGAAAACAAAAACCGTTGATATACAGTACGGGCGCAGTATCACATCAAGGATGACTAGTGCAAAGTGGTGAGTCTCTTCTTGCTTTGTAAGTTTTGGGGGCTCTGACGTAGATTATATTTGGTTGGTCTTCGAGGTTCGTTTACGCGGATTACAATGGTACATTGCCATTACGTAGAGTGCGCGTATCGCGTTCAATTCATTGTTATAGTTCCGTTTTTTTTCGTTTTTTTTAAATACTTTTCGCGTTACGGTAGCGATGGCATTTCGTCGAGGCAGAAAGTATCCTTTCATTGCCGTGCAATAGCACTCAGTCTTATTGCCGCACCAAAAGTGGTCATTCGATGATAACCGGAGCAGAGTTGCTTCTAAGAATGCACTTGTCGGGATGTCCGTCCAGGCTAATGGATACTTCATTTATTTCTCCTATTTATTCGGCGATAACTTTTGAGAGGCCGACTAAAGGTTACATAGCACCTCCATTTGTTTTACTTTCCTCAGACGATTTCAGTTACCGCAATTGTTGCATCGTTTAATTTTGTTTGCGTATTGTTTCCGACAACCGGAGTTCAGAAGCAGAACACTACCTTAATAAAGGGAACTGTGAAAGATCCCATAAAAATAAAGTAATTTTAACCTTCTAGTTTGTTTTACGTATAAAAGGACGCCAATAAACAAGTGCGGGAACTGGATTCATTGGCTAGGGTCAGATGAATTCTTGTAACTGAGAAAACACTTTGAGGCTTATCTTTCCAATTCTGCAAGTGCTATAATTTATTAATAACCAGAGTCATAAGAGTGGTTCTGATGAGCTTCCCAAGGAGCATATATGCCATTCCAAGGCAACTCGTAATAACATTCAGCATGTACACTTCACATTCACCTTAGATAGAATGCAGAAATTGGTTTCTAAGCATATCGCGCTGCGATTTACTACAGAGGTGCCAGCTAGTGGTGGAAGCTTGGAGTGAAAATAACAACTGATAAACTTACCTTTTCGACAACATATATATAAAAGCATTTTTGGGGCAAGTTACGACAGCATTCGCAGACGGTGTCAGGACCGGGCTCGCTCTATTTGTATCATATATTTTTTTATGTGCCTCTAGAGGCTCCCGTGAGGGCATCACATAGAAGGGTGCATCGTAAGAATCATTTGAATAATTATGCAAAATCTACCAATAAAAAATATGGGCCACCGACAGATGTCGCAAGCGTCAAAGGCGAGCCTGCGTCGAGCTTAGTAGACGACCTTCCCAACGTTTTCATTGTGTCGGAGCGCAACTCTAAAGCACAATTCTAAAAGTGTTATAACTTAGATGGTTGCGCGTGTTGGTTTTAATTTACGATAAGGAAAGAGGGACATTGAAGACAAAGCCTGTCTTGTCTGTTTGTCTTCAATGTCCTCTCTTTCCTTATCGTAAATGTTATAATTTACTTATAAAAAAACTGTATGTGACAACGGGTTTTTAAATCCCTCATGGCTGTCAGTTTTGGGTATGGAGATGTTCGGTGTAGGCGCCGTATATTTTCTTGTCTTACGTTGCGCCATCTGTGGGTAGCACATGCTAGGCGAGCGCGTACATGACACGGCCTGCGAATGCCACCGCATAATTGCCCCAAACAGGTGTTTCTTGTTTTTTAACAAGGCGAGTACATCCGTTGATGCTTTCTCTTCCAGCATTCACCACCCCGCCGCACCGTTGTAGTAAATCCCAGCACGATACGTAGAAAAAAAGATTTTTGTAAACCGTCTGAATTGGGTTCGAAGCCTCAGTATACAAGACATAGTATAATGTCCGATCAAAAATTGAGGAACCACGAGCGGGCATATTCCTGTGATTAGTAATAATGTCAGAGAAATCACATCCGAAGAAACAATTAACAACCGCCTAAAGCGGTCTCTCTAAATATGCAAGGCAGGTATAATTAATGCTTCCGCGCCAACCCGAGAAAGGGTTTCTGCCATGGGACTGTATTACTAAACAATTCGTTTCTATCACGAGAATCACTCGTGTTTAACTGTGAAACAAAACATAACATATGATCTAAAAAATAAAAATAAACAAATATTTATTTAAAAAGGAATGCAAGGCAGTTCTTAACTTATAAGTGGTGAATGATTCATTACACTTATGGAAAGGCTTGCTGCCAGGGCTCGCCATAATTCAACTCAATGCGTCCGTAAGCTAATATCAGTTTTTTAGAGAATCCTGCATTGTCTGACTCTCTGCCTTTTTTCTTTATTTTATATTTGATGCCCTTATTTTGTCCTCCCTACCATGCACTGGTTATAAATGATAATAACCTCGAATTTTATTATCACTAAGTTGAGGCCTCTCGTCTTCAAAGAACACTGAAGGAATATATTTTTAATTCACACGGGAACTGTTTTTAATCGATGCCATTAGGAAAGGAGAATGACGGTTACGTGGATAGCGCCTTCGGTGTCTTTATCGGACTCAGCGTACTTTCGATGGGGAAATAACCGTCGCGATAAGTATAAATATAAATAATAAAGTAACACGTGCTAATCAACGTTCTTAATATTTCTTTTTGTTGGGGTCGTTGCAAATATAGCTTTGAAGACATTAAGGCACTATATGAGGCTAAACCAATTTAAAGAATTTACGAGAAAAATGAGATTTATTCTTGAGAAAATCAAATAAAGAAACAAATGTGTGTTCTCTGTGGATTTCGATGTGTTGCAGAAGAACAGATTTCTTAGAAGCAGTATTGTCAGCTATTGCCCTTGCAAAGTTTTGTATTTAAGATATAGTTGCTATTTCATATAAATAAACTTGATTGAAGTCCTCACTATTTGCTACAAAACCGGGCTTTCTTTTTGCACGCGCTCTAGTATTGATGACAAAGTCACCGAATATCTGTTGCACGTGAGACCCATATTTCGGCAAAAATGTGTTCTTATAAAGTGCAAACTTGAAGCTTAGACCGAGAGTCAGTCTCACAAAACACGGCGGGTTGCGCTAGTTGGTTTATGACCTAAAAGTTAAAGGGGAGGTGTAGCATTTTTCGTACTTCAATTATTTACTTAGAATAAATCCTTGACGTTCATAAACCAAGAAACACGGGTTAGTTTTTCCTCTCCGCTCAATGGCAGTCGCAAAAAAAAAGAAAGAAAAAAAAACGACGGAGAAAAACGAGCAGAGTTTACAGCCCTCAACTTGAAGCAAGACAAAGAAGCGGCTACGTGATCTGGAGCCGATTATATGCCGTCAGTGTTCATCATAGACATGTTCTGGAGTTGAATAAGCAGAAGGCACGTGCTAAGTTTCAGACATTGTTAGGGTTCTGCTATTCTCGTCACGGCAGCGATTGGGGACGAGCTATTGCCCGAATGCTTTTCGAGGCACTTTGTTTTTTCTTAGGAGCAAAAGTCGAGTGCTCACATGAATTCAAAAATTTATGCCCGTCATCAGAATGTGCCGCAACAGTTCTCGTTTGCATACAGACACGAAAATGCTGCCCGCGCTATTCTCTCGCAAATATTAAGCCGTGAGCAGACGAGAGACCGAGACAGGACGCAAAATCAGTAGCGGACGTCCCATCTATAAAAGGGCATCAGCCTCCTCAGCGGACGCGGGTCGCAAGTCACCGCGAGCCGATAAGGGTCACGTGGCCGTAGAAAAGGCGTCCCCTTCTGCGTCCTCAGACTCTCTGCATTCTGAGGTCTTTCTGAGTCAGTTTCGGTATGGCGAAAACTTCACAGCCTAACTTCACGAGAGAATAACTCGGGAGAGATTCTAGTTGTCTTAATTTTGGCAGTTGCGGCATATTTTTACAAGAGGGAACAATTTTTTATTGAAATGTGGCAGCTGAAGCGAATAATTAAAGAACAAATCAATTCAGTGGATTTTCGGTAATAAATTTACTGATTATCACCATACGCTTTCTGCATGACGTCCGCCGGTTTAGATACCGTTATCCCGTAAGAATCAGTTTTCTAATCTCAGTGTCTTTTCTTTAAAGTTGTTTGCTGGCTTAGAAACAAGCCAAAAATGAGCCGCATTTGATCATCGTCACCCTAGGACCCTGGCAGTCAGTCTTGTATGCATTACTCGTCAAAGTAATCGACTAAAATGACAATTACTCTCGACAAAAAAGTATTCAATTAGACTACTTGATTGCTAAAGAAGGGCGGGAATTGGACTTGAGTTGATAAAAAGGAACCACTACTTTTACAATTACTTCCGATTGAAAAACGTCGTTTTTTTTTACTGTCTATTATTAAAATAGGATCACCGAACTGTAACTATTTACCTTCTTCATACACCAATATCGGCAACCATCATCCTGTCGGAGGCCTGGTTCGAGAAATCCTCGGTAGGAAACTTGTTGAAACGAAGGGTGCCATCAAAAAGGCGAGGGAGGAATAGTATCCGTGGCAAGTAATTGTATTACTCCTATTAGTAATCAGATTACTCTTCCGACTGCTTTCTAATAAATGTATTCGAAGGATTACAAAATGACTTCAAAGAGTGATCGATTACAAGTAATTACAAGTACATTGAGCAAATAGCTGTTCTTAAGGTTCCCCCCTGTTACGTTCCAAACCCCGGCGAGGCCGTGCTCCATCTAGGGCACACTTACAGGGACGGTACGCGACACCATCGCTTGGCAGAGACCCTCTCGAAGACCCGGAACTAAGGCTTTCGAATCAACAGCTGAAGTTACCAATCTCAACGGGTCTTCGTCTTCCTCTTCCTCCAACATCAAGAGAAGCTGCTGCTGCGGCGACAAAAACCTCCAGGCCAATGAGAGTGGCTGCTGTACCTCATCTTCATCCAAGACAGCAGCCAACACCAATCACCAGGATCCCGTCGGTGACGCAACATCGTCACGTCACCGGGGCTATAAAGAGGGACCCGCGAACACGCGCGGTGGAGATGGAATGGGACCTACCATCAAACGCTACCATCATCTCATGTCCCATTAAAACATAGTCACCATATAGCCCTAACCCGGTCTCCAGCCTGTCCGTCCTCCAGCCCTTAACACCCCCCCCTTTTTTGTTCGTTTTTTCCTATTTATTCAGGTTTTGGAAAAATAAAATTTCAGCTGCGTTTGAGACTTTTGAGTATGTGTGTTGTTGCCTGCAGTCTCAGGTTTTTTAATCATGTTTAATGAACACCAGCTCGTTTGCGCCCTTGCATTTATTTCAGTAATTTGATTACTTGCATTGAGTGCCGTACAACTCCGGTCCCCGAGTACTCCTTGTGAACACACCTACACTGCGCCGCCTTTGACTACGTCATCAGATATTGTGAAGAAGAGACTGAAAGGGGAAAAAATCACCTCCTATCCTTGAAAGTATACCGCATCAAAGAAGCTTCCGGGTCGGTGGCGTTGCTTGTGAGTATATACTTCAGAGACATACTAGGGCCCGTAACGTTGAGTAAAGTGAGAAACATACCAGTTCAGTATTGTTTAACGGGCCTTCTAACAAAACAGAAAACAAACCGACGTCCGAGTCTCTTAGAACGCAACAACGGCAAGCTAAGCTCGGGCCCCGAGTTCCGAGCGAAAAATTGCGTTACAACGCTTCAAAACGAACCCACCCTTTTTCGGACGTCACGGAAACTGAGGAGAAATCGTCAGCGTCTTTCTTTTTAAAGATTGGCGCCCACAAAAACAAAGTTCCGCCGAATGCCTAATGCCGATTCGGCGCATTGTACATAAAACAAAGCGCTGCTTTTTTTCTTTCTTCTTTATGGTAAATGTCAAAGATATAAGTGCACGTTCATCTGGTACGTAATACATACATTACTGCCAGAAAAGCACCCATCACCTTGGTTGAAAATGTATTGAGGAGTTTATTTGTCTGCCCGTACCCGATAGTAATTTCGAGGGAAAATATACTGTTCCGTTTAATGGTTTCCACTTTAAAGAATCCAGTATTACTTTTCCTTTTAGTGGCGAGTTTATGCATCAACTTCGTGTTTTCCAAGCTAGTAAAAACAAAATGATTACGTTGTTTTCAACTCTGCTAGAAACTTTATGTATTTAATTAGAGCGGACGCGCGTATTACCAGCATTATTACCGGAGTAGAGCTTCGGAAAGTGGTTATTTTGAAAATATATTTTTTCTGTAAAATTACGTGTGTTAATTCTTCGCGACATCAAGCGTTACAAACAAGTTCTGTGTGGGTTTTTCACAGTCTCAAAACAAGCTTTTTCACAAAGCATATACATAAAAAAAAAAAACGTCAAGGTCTATTTTTATTGTGTGATCACCAGTATATTGGGTGTTTCGAGAAACACAGCCACACGATTTGTGCGAAAGCTACAGAACTAGTATTGATGTCGTATCGGTCACCGCCAAAGCGCCCATTTGCGCAGGTACATTGCGTTTCGGATAACTGAGACACTACTTTAGTTTTGATTAAGTAACTTATGATTAGTGACTCAAACATATGGTTCAATTAAAAACTGGGTTGGTCGTCAACAAAAAGTTCTAGATCAATGAATTGAAGAAACACCTTGAGCGCGTGGGAGGCGTATAGTGGTGTACAGAAGTTACCGACTAAACAAAATGCGGAAAAAAGCAGCAACAAACAGATACCACGCAAGCTGGTTGACGTGGGTCGTCCTTTCGAAACCCTCCCCTCCCCTCCCCCCTCCACTCCCCTCCCTCCCCCCGGCCCCAAAAGAGAAAAAAGCAAAGCGTGCGCTCTGAATTTGTTTAGATTTGACTAACTTATAGGTTTTCGATGATGCCCACCAAGTTTCTAATAGACTACTTCCAGAAATCCATGCATGCAACACGGCGCGCGTCGCACTCTGGGAACTAGTTGGCCAGGGAGGAGAGTGGCATGTTTTCGGTTTCGATCGACACGTCGACAAGAGATCATGCTCAGAGCGTGGACTATTAACGGCCGTTATCTCATGCTTTCTGGTCCCGAGAGCGTCATTTGTGGTCTCTAAACTAACCTAAATGGCCAGACCTCGAAGCTTTAACACAAGCCCGAGCATGCTTGTTTTATTTTTGTACTTGAGCCTTTCTGTTAGCGTTTCGAGGTACGTGGACGAGCCAGTGCTGGGAATCTCGGCGCTGCAAAGCTCGGGAATCTTGCTTGTGTACGAATCAGCAAGCTGTAGCAACGCATACATCGAGCCCGCGCCTTTACATTAGTGTTGTTTATCAGGAAGTTTGTTTCGTGCGTCCTAGACGAAATATAACGTTTTGCAACAACTGTTTTTCTTAATACGCCTGAGTACGCGATGTAAAACGTGGAGGCGCCATTGAAAAGCTCTATTTGAACGCAATTCTCATTTCTTATCTGTACTGCCCCGCAGCACTGCACGAAGTGAAGTCCCCACCCGCTTCCATTCCACTAATATTCAACATCGCGTATGCGCATAAAGTTACCCTGTAATCATATAGGCACATTCGCACATACAAACCGTTTTAAGAAAGCAAAAGTCGAGAACTTGTGTGAAGAATGTCGCACCATTTGGTGGAAGTGCGTCGGACGGGCATGAACCCCGGTGCGCCAAACGAACGAAATTATTCAAATCGCATTTGACGGTTGCTAATGGACATAATATTTGTTATATGTTTGCTTTCGTCCTGACTGAGTAGGCCGACATGATTTCAGACACCGTTCAGGCACAGATATTGGGCGTCAGGAAAGCTCGTCCAAAAAGGCTTAGTGAGGAGTAGGGGACGCTTGTTAGGGCCTCCGTCGTAGCTAGCCGATCTCAGCGTTTGCGAAAACTTAATCTTCTATCAGCATAAAATTTGAGTGTAAGATATGTGATGACACGAGGAAGACATCATAGTAACTTTTGTGCAGAAAGTAAGGTCGACTTTTTTTGCGTTTCCTTAAAAGTTCATGCTCCAACGCTGGGCTCAACTTTAATAACCCTGTGAGGATACGGCTTGCTTTTCGCCCAATGAAGTAACAAGAAGCGGACGCCTGGCAAACAAATAACGCGTAGGGCTCAAGGTGACCAAATTTCAGTTGTAGTTCACTAGACGGCATTACTGACATTGAGCTCAAAGATGCATCCGTGGGGTGAGGTGACTAAGCCAGGTCTTTCTACGTTTGCATACGGACGCACAATAACCGGTGTTTCGGGAACCAAGCAAGGTGCCCCGGTCTTCGTTTTGTATCGCACGAGAATGAGTGTATTGTAAATTCGTAAAAAGTCAGATAATCGAAAACGCAAGCAGCGCGTTCGGTCGCGGGGTGATAGCATGAGATGAACCTGCTCAGTCCAAACCGAAACTGAGTGGCCAACTAGTTCCCAGAGTGCACTGCGTGGTATTTCGCCGCGACGGGGCGCCTCGGTTTTGGAAGAAGTCAATCGGAACTATAGCATATCTATTTTTGCTCTTTAACAAAGATAATTATTCGAGACTAATAACATACGTAATTTAGCTTAACCATATGCCCTAAATGAATAAGACCATAAAACTAAATAACACGGTAACAATTTTTCTTTCGTGCAATGCGTAGTTTTTACAAAATATTTTGATCGACATATAGTGAAACAACATGCATAAAACATTTGGCTCGTTTTGGAGGTCCTTTTTATTTTGATCCACCTGCGAGCTGACCTCGCGGCTCTCAAATTACGCGGTGGGGGACTTTTAAAGTGCTTCAATTAAATATTATTATCTTGCTGTTGAACCTCAACGAGGAAAACAAAATATATAAGGAAACCCTCCATCCTAATGTGAGTTTTGTTGAGTAAATTGCGAAGTTTCTTAGAGCGACATTCGCTTATTGTGGATTTTTTATGGGCCGCTTTGTTCTAGATGTCAATCTAACTAGATATTAATAATAGTTAGCATTGTTATGCTAAAGATTATGTCGCATTTCTTCGTTGAGCTTGTTAACCTGTCAAAGACAGTTGACTGAGTAGCTCATTCTAAGTTAATGAACCTACCAAGTGTTTCCTGAAAATATATTTACAGTATTTTCTCAACGCTAAAAGGAACTTCTCGCCGAACGTTCAGGTGCTGTCCAAATGTAGAGCTAAAAGTTCGGACCAGAAGCCAAAGTTTCAGAGCGTGCATGCCGTTGTCTGATTCAAAAATGTATTAACGATATTCGGAAATTTTCAAAGAGGACATGAGGCGTTAGCGAGTGAACTACCGTTTTATAATTCCACATCCCCCCCTCCCCCTTGCCCCACAGAAAAATGTGACGGTAGAACATGATAGGACTTGTCGTAGATCGTTCTTCTACTCCCGTTACACACTCCGCTAGTCTGTCCACTCCCCACAACGCAGACGCAGCAACTACGCGTGTTCTCGGGTAGCCTTGACTGCAGAGTTTCGGGTCTCGTAGCGGGTCGCGGAAAGTGTTGCGGGACGGGGAAACGATCTACCAAAAACGCCCTACTTTCAACCGTTATGATTAGTGACCCTTTGTTCTCCTAAATCACGCGCTAACTCTAGAAGGCTTATAACCCGCTGATTTTATTGAGACGAATAATCCCGCACAGAAAATAACACCGACAGCTCCCTTAGCGACCCAAAACCTCCAGGATGCCGCCACACATGCGTCCGTAGACCAAGAACGTATTCGACGAATTACCGAATGTGTCGGTATGACCAACCTGCATTTGCTAACTTGGTCAAACGACTAAAATTGCACCTTTCCCTCGTGCCCTTTCTCAGCGCGCTGAGACGACACCGCATCCGCAGCTAACTTTAGCCGTAGCACCGGATTTTCTATCTTGCCTACCGCAGGCCATCTCAGCCATACCAGCGCTGAGAAGATGTTACGTCCCTAGGTGCCTCATGCGTTTGCGCCCCTCCCGAAGGTACGCTGACACTGACACACCGCTGAATAGACCAATCTCACCACTTAGTTTCGTTACGCCACCGCTGCCGCGGCACGGATAACAAGAAGTGTACTCTTTCTGCGCGCGGGGCAACCCCGCTGGAGCACCGCGCGAGCCGAGCCCCAGATGGCCTACAGTCATGGCGGCCTCTCGCGTGCGTGGAACGCTTAGTAAGAAAAATCTGTTGGCTTCGATAAAAAAATAAAAAAACCCGTAAACGGAAAGGTGACGTGATTTTTTTCCGTCTCTGCCTCCCAACGCCCTGACTGCACGACGTCATTTTATGGAGCGAATGCGCCGATCAATGACGACATCACGTGCGCTGAGGTAACGCCGTGATTTGCCGGCGCGCTTCCCTCTACTTCTTCCAGCTCCTCTCTCCAAAAATAATTGGGGTTGTGTGGATATTTAGACAGTTTGTAGTTGGTCAGCCATTTCAATGTTGCGACGAGTGACTCGCTGTAGATGAGCAATTTAGCCAGTGCAGTACAACCGCTAGCCTGGGATCTTTAATGTGTACCACACAGTAGTGGTACACGACCGCACGCCGGTACGGTGGTCATCCAGATCGAAACGGGCAGAGGCGGGATTGAACCCTGGGTCCTGTAGCGCGAGCTTTCGCTCCGCGAGTTCCGAGCTGGAGTGCACCAGCCCGAGAGAGTAACTCCAATCCTTGCATAAATTATTGGTTGTATTTTTTCAATAAAACTATACTAAGCCCGCATCCCGTACTTTATTGAATCACTTTATTTTACCTGAATATTTTGTTAATGTTACCTTAGTTAGAACTAGAAGTTAAGCCTGGGTACGTACCCCACAATATGTTTTGTCATTTTATTATTTTACTTCGCTCATTTCCTCTGGTGATATTAAGCATCTGTGCGTATCTTTAGTTTGTTTTATCATCTTGATACAGTAATTAGCAACAATTATGCGTACGTTTTTAATTTTTTGTTTCCTTAATAAGTTAAATTCGCATAATGAATGAGAACGCGCAATTTCTGAAATTTTACGATTTCTCAATTTTGTTTCTCGTCGTTGTACGGTGCAAGAGGCAACAAAGGCATTGTGCGGAGCCAGTTGACAAACTAATCACATTAACACACCGTAATTACTATTCAAAAGTGTAATATCAAAACCATATGGAAAAACAAAAGATCAGGTGGCACATTATTGTAGCATTTACGGTTGCCAAAAAGATTTCACAGAGAGGTTAATCGGTACAGAACGAGATTATAAAAGTGGTACACCTACATTTACTGCAATAATCAATTGACATTGAAGACCTAACTAACGTCTGTTGACACGCTCGAAGAATAAACATGCGAAGCCCTGTCATCTGTAAGGCGTCCACCAAGGGACTGAAGCAATATTCAAGCAGCCGTCTCGTGTGGTCTACCGTCCGCATGCGTTAAATCAATCAATCAATGAGTCAATCAATCAATCAGTTTTATTTTTTTCGCAAAGAAAGATGGTAGCCGGGGCGAAAAGCTGCAGTAAATGCAGCTTGACAAGGCCCCAGCTCCAAGATGGCGGTTTGCGTACTTCCCTACTTAATTTCCCTACTTAATCTGATGTACAGGGGTGTCTTTTGCTTTGCCTTTGTTGACACAATACGTTTTTGTTAAAGAAGACATTTTATAAGGTAAATAATATCAAGATGAAGTCTTCAAATGTACAATTATGGCTGAAGTTTCTATGATTCAACGTGTTTAATAGCGATAATAGAATGAATCTGATGGATGCGGTACCATGGTTTGTGCAGGAGGTAGGTACGTGCCTCCCTTCATATAGCAGTGTGTGATAGGCGATGGCTGTTTTAGTTAAGTCTGATATCTGAAAAAAAAAACAGCTACGTTTATTTTCTAGTGCTACTTTGTACGATAAAAGGAGCCGGTATTCATAGCTCTAACAACATTAAATTGAGTAAAAATAGCATCTGCGTCATAAAAGCACGACACATTCGCGACCAGTTTTGGTGCTTTTTTTCAGAGTCATAATCTTGCTTATATCTTTCAGGGTAGTGGTGCCCGATACGAAGTGAGAATACAAAACGTATGACTGCCCAAGACCATTGAAAATTATTATCTTGAGTGATGGGGGAAAATTGTGCGGTATCTGGACAATGTACCCACAGCCCTTCTAGCTTTTTTATGAATAGAATCGACATGCTCATTCCATGATAAGTTGTCTGTAAAAATAACACCTAATATCTTGTAGGACTTTACTACATCATTTATATTCCCACCTAAAATGAAATTTAGGTTAGATTCAATTCCAATGTTTTCAGCACGGAATAGCATGCATTCTTTTTGTTTGCGTTAATTTGTAACCTATTTATTTCTGTCCATAGGTGTAGTTGAGGGAGCATACGATTCGCCGTCTTTTCAATCTCGTCAGTTGTATTGCTTTTGAAAAATAATGTAGTGTCGTATGCATAGGCTATAACTGTACAGTCGGGAATACAATTCTCTATATCATTAGTAAATAGAAGAAATAATAAGGAATTTAGGGCACTTGTCTGAGGGTTACCTGTAGTAACTATTCTCATGGATGATACTGAATCATTGATTTGAACAAATTGTCTTCGCTCAGACAGGTATGATTTAAATAGACTGAGTGCATGACACCGTACACCTCAGCATTGTAGTTTATTTAAAAGAATACTGTAGTTTACCAGGTCAAACGCCTTAGAGATATCTACGCATATCCCTAATGCCAACACTTTGTTTTCGATAATAGTAATGATTACTTTTATCTGGGACAGTAGAGCGGATTCAGTAGACAAGCTTCCTTTTCTGAAAGCATGCTGGCAGTCCGTTAATAAAAAGAAATGCGCCAAATATGCCGACAGTTTGCCATAAAGAATTTTCTCAAAGCCTTTAGAAAAATGTGAATTTTCTAACAAGTTAATATCGCCACCCTTAAATGTCAAAGCAATCTGAACAAGTTACATACTTTTAGGAAATTCACCCAAAGACATCGAAAGATTAAATTTGAACGTCAATGTTGCAGCTAACAAATCAATAACAAATATGATAGGTTCTATATTGAGGTCATTTACATTTCCTTCTTTGTTATTATTTATGCTTCGAAACGCTGATATACTTTCATTTTCATCAGTCGGACTTAGGGAAAAAGATTGCATATTTCCATAAATATAGAACCATGGTTCTTCTTATGTATGTTACATTCGAAGTGCTGCTGGCTAGGTTGACCAAGTAGTCAGTGAAAGAATTTGCAAGCGACGTACCAAGCGACTTTTCTCCACATTGTAGAATTTCAGTTAACATGGCTTTCTGATCGTAAGGCTTCAAGACATGGTCAACATTCTCCATAATTTCTCTAACTTAATTTCCTGGATATTATTAAACAGTTTTGAATGATATTCAAGTTTAGCTTTCTTCATCAATGCGTTCAGTTTGTTCCTGTATGTCTCAATCTTTGACAAATCTTCGCTAGTTTTAGATTAGACAAATTTATGGCACAAATTATTTTTTATGTTAATTGTTTTCACCATATCATGTGAAACCCAAGGTTGTTTCGACCTCTTGCTTTGCCTGATGAAGTTGTACAGAAAACTTTTACTATAAATTTCGTTGAATGTCCCCAGAAATGTAAAATATGCTTCATCAGCTTAACCATTAGCGTTATATTTATTCATAAAAAAATTGTTTGTAATTAGGCAAAACAAAGTCATTTGAGTTCGAAGTGTACCATGTTTAAAAAAAAACATGAGAATAATAAAAGAAAAAGACCGCAAAGTATCAAGAACTTCAATGTTCTCTACTTTTGATAGCATAGAGCAGACATTCATGTGAAGAAAAGACAATTCAGATCACCCTTGATTACTTTTGGCCTTCATGAATTCGTCATGCTTCAAGCATAGATTAGTCAACAAATTACTTTCCATACAAAAAAACAGAAGTAACGCTGTTCTTTACTTTTTAAAGATTTTTTTCCTTTGTCATATTAGGTCATGATCGTCTTTTCGTTCAGTCTTGACCACCCGATGACCCTGTGCCTTTCGTACGAACGTTTTGCGCCCCCTGTGCCATACAAATCGGTATCCCTTCTCCGCGGCTGTTGTTTTCATCTGCGAGAACAGTGTTTTGCTTTGTGCCGTCATGCTCTCATGGATTCGTACGTTTGCCCTCTTTTCTTTAAGTTGAGCATTTTTTAGCAGCCACATGTTCCTTATGGCACTAGAAGGGAATCGTACCAAGATAATCGGCACTTTCTGCTGTTTGGGTGGAAGCCTGTGCATTGATTCGATATCTTGCTCAGTCAAATTGGACAGTTCCAGATGTTCTGATAGTGCTTTTATTAGATTCAGCAAGTGTTCGTTTCCGATTATCGCTAATTCGTGCACCTCGATGTTTTAGTGCTTAGGCAGCACCTAGATCAGATTGAAACGTGTGTTAGAGTAACGTTCATGATCATGGCTTTCACTCACGACCACAGGCTATCAACAGAACACCGTCATCTGCAGTTGAAAAGTACGCACAAAGAGCGACGACGCTCACAACAACGTCGGCTGCTGCCAACGTTACTAGAACTCTCAGTTGGGAAACTCACCGTTGAAACCTGGGCCGCTGGCGTCCACCGAGACCGAGCTAAATGCGACAACAGCGCCACTCTGTATCATTTGTCTTAACTGTAGTCGCCTTGAGCTTTTAGAAAGCATGTTTTTGCGTAAAAACCAACGAAAAAAACTCTTTTTGTAGTAACGTTTATTGGAGATTAGTACAAAACGGGGGGCGCGTGTTGTTTTCTAAAATCTTTAGTTTGAAAGTTTTGCAGTACAATTAATATTGTTTTTATACAACCGTGCATCAGCGGTGATTTCAGGTAGCGCGTCCCGAGCTAGGCGCATATTAACCGAGTAGTAATCCGCGGCGCGTCCGCCTGGGAGTCGGGGCGGTACCTCGAAGCCCTTTCCACAGTATCTGTTCTGGCCCCAAAATGGCCGATTAGAATGAAAATGGAAGCCATGTGCAGTTCCTCGACTGGCCGCTGCGGGAGAAATGGCGGCGTTGTGATCGCCATTAGCTCGGTTCTCGTGGACAGATCGGTGCCACTTTTTCACAGTAGTCTCTATGGCAGTTTCCCAACTGAGTGGTTCTAGTAACGTTGGCTGCTGCGGATCCGTCGCGGCGACCGCGGTGTTACATGCACAAGCGCCGCCAAGCGGTCGTCTTCCAGCGCGTGGCCGCTCCTCCGGCTTCGTTCGTTGCACTGCCCCTCTAAGCCACAGCATGGCAACTAAGGGCTCTTCTGATGTTACATCACTCTTCCTCCCGCTTACCTTTACCAACATGTGTGTGTATAGTTCGTCAACACATCGGTTCATCGAACTCTGCAGCTGCCGCTTTTGAGTTTTCTGTACGCACGCGTTTTATCCAGTCGTACATAGTCGAGGTATTGCGGCGGCGGCAATATTGTTTCGTTTATACGGCCCCGACTCCACGTGCACATTTTTTTTGTTGAAAATCACAAAGTCCATCGAGCTTTTTTTTCAGTATAACAGCGAGTAGGTGACTGCGGACCAATACATAAATACGGGACTGCATGAGATCCCATAATGACCACATAAAACTATAGGGGATAAACTTCGGAAGGATTCCATGGATGGGATGATTTATGCGCACCAAATATTAGAAGAGTATACTGTCATCCCTAGCGAAAACTAAGACGTTTGAGATATACCACATTCTAATTTCACTGTATTTGAAGTACACTTCATAATTGTAAGTACACAAAAAATAGACTGAAAATACACACTTCTTTTTTTACTTAGTACTTAAACATATTTCTTAAAATCTTTTTAAAATACCTTCATGCGTTCTGAAATATGTAAATACTAAATTAGTAGGCACAAAATACCTTTCACATAGATTTCTTAAAATATTTATTTATTTTATGCAAAAAATATTCCAACCCTAATAAAAATGCAGCGATCAAAAATATGTGCAGAATACTCTCAAAATACCTGGAAATCGTAAATACTGTTGTGTTTTACCCTAAGCATCTTTTGACTGCAATACTTTGGTAGTTGGACTCAAACTACCAAAGTATTGAGAAGCTCGCCTATCAGAAGTTCACTTCAAGCAGATATGGAGTACACTGAAGTGCCTAAATGCAACATTTGATTAGTTTGTCAATTAGTTTGTCAATTGAGTTGTTCAGCATCGCAATGATAAATCAGCCCAGTTTGTGTTGTTGTTTCCTTTTTTCTATCAAGAACACACCTGATGAGTTTAATTCACACCAATCACAAACGGGGTTCGGAAACTACAACTGCAACACCTGCTGATGCTGGAAAGCTTCAGCAAGTGCTGTGAGCAGATATGTTTGGCGTGGTTGTGTTAGCACAATGTTAGTTCCCCGAATGTGTATACTCACCATTGTACGTTATGTGAGTGACTAATATAGTGACGTTAATGACCATATTAAATAGTCATCGAGTAATGAAAAAAAATAACTATTTTAAAGTAAAAAAACTGCCTTCACTCGCTTCGTCCTGAGTGGTGCTATGCAGAGAAGCAATAACATTTCTTCTAGGAGCCGTTTTTTGTGGATATTGTTTTAGCGACTGCGCTGAATTATTATTAGTTCTACCAATGCTTTTCTAAAAGTAAGAGATATCGCCCACGAAATTCAAAACACTGTTTCCCTTTTGAAACACTCCCGAGGAGAAGACCGAATACTTGGAACCTTAATAAGTGCAGAAGTGGTCACCGTCCAAATGATTACCTTCAATATGTAGGCTATATAAGGCTCTAGAGCAGTCAACGAGACTGTGATTCAGGTGTTCAGTGCGTTTATGGTGTTTGTGTTCGTTTCTAATGTGTAATTGTGGGATGTATTTAGAAGTGCCTTCGAATACCACAGGGACGCAATCTACTAACAAAACCCAAATAAAAAAAATAAAGAAATTTTTGTAGCCGGTGTTTACTACGCAAATGGCATCTTGAGGGGAAGGGATTATATTTTTGGTATATCTAAAATATTTTCTGATTAATATTTACGATATATTTTGAATACTTTACGCGCGTATTTCGAATGCGGACAAAATAATACAGAATGAATACAAAATGAATACTCATATTCAATGTGTATTTCAACTTCGTTTCAAGTGCGGCCTATTTGCTAAGGGATTCCAGTCTCACCTATGGGACAAGGCCTGCACGTGACGTCATCCTTAATAGATCCCCAGCTCGCCTCAAGCGGCAAATACGCCGAACCTGGACGAGAGTCGCCGCAAAGCGGCAGACGCGTTCGCTTTGGCGTCGCCGCGTGCTATAGCGTCGCGCCCGTTGTGTGACGCTGCGAGACACGTTTGTTGCGACGCTGACACACGCTAGGTGGTGCTGCGTGGATTTACTAGGAATGACATAATGGGGGAAGGAGGTGCAAGCCTTGTTTTCAACGTGCTATTTTAGCCATTCCCGCTCGAAAACTTGGCCGGAGCCGGATCCGCGGACCCAATTGGGTTTGCTTCTTGGGATTTTAATTTGCCCGGGCGCAGAATACGAGCATGTTTCAGTTATTATAGACGCGCATTCAAATTATTTGACTACTAGACAGTGCACTGACCAAATGTGTGATTAACGCTTTTACACAATGGAATTGAACACTTTTCTCAGTAGAAGCAATTAGCAAAGCTCGCTAAAAAGTAGCACTCGCAATATAAATTCTTAACTATTAGAGAATTGTATTAATTTATGGCTGTGGCTAGGGTTTCGTCCAGACGGAACCGATAGGCACCTCTAGAGTTCTTCCTATCGTCCTTCGACGTTTCTTCGACAACATATTTAATTTTACAACAACAAAGAACAAAAAAAAAAAAATCGCCAAAAGTTTAACAACAAAAAAAAAGTAATTACGCACACCAATTTCGGGATTTGATCTGGGGTCCGTTGCGTGCGAACCGGATACGTTCCCTCAAAGCTACGCTTCGGCTACAGAAATTCATTTCTGATTCGTTTTATAACAGGTATTTTTTTACTATGCGTGATTAACCCTCCAAAATCCGAAATTCTAACCCGTCATACCCTGGGTTGTGCTTACCCAAGCCCTCACCTGGGAACAATACTCTCCACTGGGCCCTTGGGATGGCACCAACGGAACTCTACCGGGAGCTTGCTCTCGTTCCGTCTGGACGGAACACTAGACACTTCGTTAATTTATTTTATTTACGCAACACTGCCACCGGAAATTGTGGCTCAAGCAGGAGTATATATAATGTCCTACATAGCTAGATTACTTGAGATAATACAATGAAACACAAAGTAGGGAAGGGACCAGCTGAAAACACGAAAATATATATATATATAAATAGAACGCAAAGAAAAAGTTACACAAAACATACCAAAACTTCAGATATTATACAGCGGTACAAAAAATAAATGTAGCTAATATATGAAACAGGTAAACATGTAACATACATAAAACAAAACTTTGGCATTGAAACAAGGTTATATAGATTCAATTACATTGTCTGAAGTAAATAAATGGAAAGGCTGGTGGCTCCTGTCTGCTGTGGTCTCGGAAAAGAAAGTTTACTTAAGACCGTTTGTGCGGGCAAATACAGGAGTGATTTCTTGGGGATGGCCATGTCTAGTGTGTCTAGTCGAGGATGGATGAATATAAAATGATGATTCAAGCCGAAGTTTAGGGGACCAGAGTTGATCAATCAATTTCAATCTAGCTAGCTTTCTTCGAGAATCTAGAGGGATAATTTTGTTAGCTCTAATTAAATCAGTAGGGAGTCAGGCCCGTGCCATCGATTATACATAGAAAACGAACGGCAAGTCACTGAACGTGCTCAGGGTTGTTAATAAAGCGTTCTAGAATAGGAGGGCTCACCGCTGTGGGACACAAAGCAGCTTGCGGCTCCACATAAAGTCCATGCATGCGCAAAACAACGCATCCCCCCCCCCCCCACACACACACACACAAAAAAAAAGCTGTTTGGGGGATTTAGTGTCTAAAACTCGCAAATACCTTCTTTTTTTTAGAGCGCAGCTTTTAGGCGTTTGTATCTGGGTTGAGCGGCGTCGACGTCGGTGTCGGAGTAACCACGCGCGTTGTAATATGGGACGTTTCCCCGCTAAAGATAGCGGGTAAAGTTTTCTTTCTAAATTTAGCGGAACATTTTTCCGCTAAAGTTAGGAGGAACATTTTCCCGCTAAATTTAGCGGGAAAATTTTCTTGCTAAATTTAGTGGGAATATGTTCCCGCTAAGTTTAGCGGGGAAATTGACATCACGTGACCTCAACACCAATACAGTTTCCCCGCTAAATTTAGCGGGGAAAATGACGTCACAACTTCGTGTCACGTCACACATGAACAAATTCAGCGGCACGAGGAGAGGAGGAGGATAGGAGAAGGAAGAGGAAGAGGGGGCATACCCTCCCCTCCGTACCCTCCCCTCCTCGTCCACAAGAGCTGCGGTCTAGTTTCGCATTACAGAGATTTCTAGACATCTTTCATATTTGTTCCTAAAGGAATCCCACTATGTTTACATATAAAACGGGCACGGCACGTTAGAAATAATATTTTTTTGTTAATTGCAACATTAACCTCGATTTTTTTTTTTTTGGTAGGTGGGCCTTCCAGTCCGATCAAGTCTTCGTGTTGCTGGCTGCGACGGCGGCGGTATGTTTCTGCGTGCTGGTGCTGTGGAAAGTGGGCGTGCTGGTTCACTCTGCCGCCAGGGGGCGCCGACTGCCCCCGCCCCACCTGGGCTACGTCCGGCTGGCCAGCAATAGCGCCGACATGAGCTGCGTGGACCTGCAGTGCACCAGCATGGAGAGCGACAAGCGACACTACCGGTTACTTGAGGCCGCCCAGACCATCTAAAAACATATATCTTTCTTTTCCTCAATTATACATTCGGTAATAATTGAATTAAATGTTCTTTTTTTTTTTGTAAACACGACAGACGGCTATTGTTGTATTCACACTCGCCGTTAACTCGGTTGGTTTCTCCCCTGATGAAATTAGGACAGTGCTGTGCGGTTCAGCGTTCCAAAAAAGAACGTTTTTAAGACGCGATTTTTTATTTATTTTTAGGAGGAATGGAGGAACGTTGTCGTTCCTTTTTGCGTTTGTGGAACTGCGACGGGAACGCGTTACGTTGTTTTTTTTTTAAACAGCAGGATGAACACATAAAATTGAAAGAATAAAACACGGAGGACAAGCACAGGACAACCACATTCTTGTGGTTGTCCTCCGTGTTTTATTCTTTCAATTTTATGTATTCATGTTCAACCCGCTCGCCTTCACCGGTCCAGGATGAACGGCATCTTTTTTTTTGTCTATTTATTTACTTTTTTACCCCACTTCGGCTCATTCTTATCGTCCGTTTCAAACTCCGATTTCAAAGGATAGAGAAATGTCCCAAAAATAGTAAAACAAATAGAATAAATAAAAACGGAAACAAATGTGATAGTGTCGACTGGACACGTAGTTCCAGATAGATATTTTCACTATCTTCCTTTATTTCATCTACGGATTATCCAGCACAATGTTTAAATAAATACGCAAGTATAACTGTAATTTAGCGACACGTTTCAATCTTAGAAATGTAACGGGAATGCGTACGTGAAACCTGAAATCTTTCCATGAATGAGAAGTAATGAAGAACGAGCTTTCGTTTTCGTTTTGGAGAAACACGTGCAACACTGATTTAGGAAAACGATCTGCCACTGAACCAAACGTTTTAGTTTTTTTCGTAAATACCGCTTGTAGTTTATACTGGACGTTCATGACTTACGGAACATGCATTGTTTTTGTTTTGTTTTTTCACTTCACGGGCACTGGCAGTCACATCAGAAAATGGCAGAAAAATGAGCAGCGTTTAGTCTTTGAACTTGCCGCCAGAATAAGAGCGAACAGATGATCTGGTGCGTAATCGGGGTAAGTCAAGCTGAGCGTGATTATGATATAAGCTATGAAGTGAAGAAGGGGGTCATTCAAAAGCAGAGAGATTAGTTTGAGCGGATGGCTCTGTACTTTGGGACAACTTCCTGTGGAACTTCCGAGGAGTGGAGGGAGAGCGCACGCAGCTTTCATCAGCGCTTGAACTAGGAGAGGGCAAGCGTTCCTCTACTTTGACTAGTGATGTCGCAAACTTTTTTCTAACCAGATGTTCGACCTGGAACCTGAGGTCCGCCGATTCGGCGAACCTTCGACCTGGCTACAAAGTTTGACGAAGTTCGACTTATATACAGTGTTGCCCGGCTTCTAGACGGAGATTTAGGTTTTTGGGAAACAATCTAGAAAGAAGTATATGTTATATTTTATAAAATGATTACCGATGTTCACACCCTTTAAAAGCAAAAATACGCACTTTAAAAGCTCTCTTTAGAATCAATCAATCAATCAATCAGTTTATTTTTTCTTTCGAGGGGTACAAACTCCTTGAAATGGTACCTTGGTGCAAAAGGCGATCGTGTCGCCTGACCAAGGTCCAAGGGGGGGGGGGAAGTCCAACAGCAACAGCACTAAGGGGAAACTTCGGCAAGAGAAAAAAATACTTATACAAGATATAATGGATACACACATACATACACGCAAGAGATAATGGATGCACACACATTATAAAATTCTAAAGAAGGAATACTAGCACACATTGATGTTGTTTATCCTAACATTGTCTAAACATCTTTAATGCGAACCAGTGCAATAATGCGAACCAGTAAATTAATACATTCAACAAATATTGCGCTTTTCCTCCGCCAGGTGGTTTCAGGTCGTTTAAAATTTTCGCGCATGCTCAGGAAATTCAAAGTACCAATACACTTTTGTCGAACTTCACGTTGAAGGTTCGAGAAAGTCGAATTGGGCCGATTACGAACATCGGCAGGTTCACGACATCCCTACCTTTAGCGGCATTGCACGGAAAGTTGTACCCGAGTATAGCAGACGACACTACATAATAAGGAGGGGATAGGGAGAAAAAATGACACAATAAAATGAAATAAGGAAGCCCATGTAGCACACTTCCTCGGCACAGACTTGGGCCAGGCTGGCGCTAGCAAGAGCCAACTTGGCTCAAGACAGGCACAGGCTTTCACCAAACTGGCCCAAAGTACGAGCCGGGAAACTGTGCTGCTAGGAAAACTAGGGAGGATGATGAGGTGGTCAGAGTGACGTTATCTCACACCTTATAGGGTCAGTGTCAGGCCAGTGTATCTAAAAAAAAAAAAAATAACCAAGCAGCTGCCGAGCACTTTCTCAACGGTAAGTAATCTATCATTCATGTCTAGAAGTGACATTTCAAGTGTATGCCTTTTGGCAACCTAAAGGCCACATACAATGAGGAAATGTTCTGCGGGTTGCGGACTTTCCTACGTTGCAGAATATGTTTGTGAAAAGGGCGAAACACTCTAACCCAATATTGTTGCACGGCCCCTCTAAAACGCGATCCAGAAATCAACTGATGATGAAAGATTTGTGCTTAATGCCCAAAGAATTCAGATAAGTACTTCTGGTCTACACTCTAACAAATTCCGGTCTTAAAATAACCCTTTGGGTTTCTTCGGCTTGTCCATTTTTTGCACACCAAAAAGTTATTTTAAATACCTTCCAAAAGGGATCTCGTGAAAAGCCTATATGGGTTTTTAACTCTTTTTTATGCCAAACTTAATCGTGAAAATCTCTTAAGAAGTTCTTTCGAGCTCTTTTTGATCAATGATCTTGATCATGAACCCTTGAGAAGTTCGTATCAGCTTGTTTTTCGATGAATCAATTCATCAGGAATAACCCGTATTGAGTTCTTCTAAAATCTTTTTTAGGAAAAACTGTTGTTCATAAAGAACATTTGAAGAGGTCTTTTAAGCTCTTTTGGAATAAGTCAGTTTATTGTGAGGCACATTTGAAGATAGTTTTGAATCAGAAGACGAAGATAAAAAAGGGGCAATACACAACACGTCTGAAGATGATGTAAGATGATGTGTTGTTTTAAATTTCTGCAAACGTGCCTCACAAAAATTAGCTTATTCAAAAAAACAGCTAAAAAAGAACTCCTTCATAAATTGCCCTTCATTATGATTTTTCTTCATGATTTGACGCCCAGAAAAGCCAATAAAAACTTGGCCCTTTTAATATATCAAATACGGCGAAAACAGGTTAGGAACTACGGGGCTTTACTTCTTGTGCTCTATCGCTATTGAAGAATTGCTGGCCTCGATGATACTTCAGGAACACATTTATAATTGATGATTATGTCAAGATTAAGTATAGAGGTATGGGTCGATAAATGCAAGACAAACTAGAGGTGCCCTAGAATCTCCAACTTGTCACTAGCCATAGGTGCAAACAACATAGAAGATACAGTTTCTGGGAAGTGAAATGACATTTCTTGGATATTATTGCAATAATACTGGGTACATAACAAAACGTTTATCTGCCAAATATATAGAAATTCAGGTTTGCTGAAATGAC
This sequence comes from Ixodes ricinus, assembly GCA_037355805.1. Classification (NCBI taxonomy): domain Eukaryota; kingdom Metazoa; phylum Arthropoda; class Arachnida; order Ixodida; family Ixodidae; genus Ixodes; species Ixodes ricinus. The sequence goes on from JAZHYW010002668.1 coordinate 29,824, forward strand.
ACACTTCAAAGACTCATAAGCGTTGACTTTTGTCCACGCGACTTTAACATATTTCCATTCAGCGCCAAGAGCTTTCAAAGTGTGCAACAAATGTGTAGTGCCCCTAGAAGTGTAACGTCAACAAAAAATGTTCATGACAATAAAAATAACTTGTGAACTGAGGTTGGAACACCATACAAATCCAATGTTACCTTGCAAGGCTGAAGCTTGATATTTACATTTTGCAAGAAGCTGAAAACCAAATGCGCATACGTGGCTTTACGAAGCAAATTTTTTTATCAGTTGGTATTCCAGTCAAAATATATGATGGTCTTAACACATCCCATACAAGCGTCGAGGGAAGTTAAAGGCTGTTTAAAGTAAAAATTGTCATACACCTTCAACAAAAGCATGGGAAGTTTTCGGGCAGAAGGGGATTTCCCTCCAATTCCCCCGAATTGTTTGCTAGGTTTGCTAGGAATCTTTGAAATTCATTCATTCATTCATTCATTCAATCATTTGTTGTTTTTTTTGCTCATGAAGAGCTTGGCACCTTGATAATGATGCACAACAGATAGATCACAGGTTAGTTACAAACGCTACAAAAGTTGGAGTAAAAACATCAATGTCTGCTACGCCGAGGGTCTCATAGAAGTGTTAAGTACGGGTCATGTTACTGGTTGGGATGATTTGATGAACATGAGAAGTTGGAGAAACCCACAAAAAGCGTCTTGGAACTTAAATATTAATAGTTGATGTGAGATCAGGACAACCAATTAATCCATAAATACATTTGTACAGGAATATTAGATCTCGCGCACGTCGTATAGAACTAAAAATATGACTATTGCATTGTTCCAAGAGTCTTGCATAATAATATTAAAGAGTATGACCAATATAAAAGTCATAAAAATTCGAAAGGAATGCTTCTAAACATTTTCTATCCGCTGTTGACTCGTAAAACTAATACAATTCCAGACAACAGAGGAAACATCCAACGTATACCGGATTAACGAGAGGTATAATATCGTAATACACATTTTGACTTGGAGAACTCACGCGTAATTCTAGAGATGACACCCAGCTTACTGAATAAGTCATTTATAAGGTTAATAACATGTACAGTAAAAGTTAAGGAAGAGTCTATGTATACACCAAGATCATGTGTGTACTCGACTGTTCGCAACGAAACATTGCCGATCTGGATAGTAAAGTTGATTTTTCCTACCTTTCTAGGCATAGACAAAACAGCAGTTTTAGAAGGATTGAGCATCAACATGTTCGCACGACACCAATCACACACTGATCTAACATCGTCCATAAGCTCTTCGCAATCATCCAAGAATAAGGTCAGCCTAAAAATCTCGATAACATCTGCATATTGCAAGATGACTGAATTATAAACATTTCGAGGCAACTTCATTAATAAAAAAAATATCAGCACATGTATGAACCCCTGCGGCGCACCCGAAAGAGAAACAGAGGGTTGGAAAGAGATGTCCAAGAACACGTACAAAATTGTATCTATTGAACAGATAATCAAGAAGCAATGAACAAAGTGAGGTAATCATGCCGTAGGATCCTGGTTTATGTATAAGGAGCGAATGGTCAATCAAGTCGAAAGCCTTTGAAAGGTCAAAATATGCAGCCTCTACTTGTCCACGTTGGCATACAGTAGGCAAAACAAAATTAAAAAAATATATTTAAAATGTTTTTTTACATATTTTTCTCACACAGAGCCATGCTGTGAAGGGTTAATCTTATGCTTAAAAAAGTTTGAAATGTGATTGAATAAAACAATTTCGTAGACCTTTGCAAAAGGAACATAGCAACGACACGGGTCTGTAATTTTTTACATTCGTCCGTTCTTCCATTCTTATGTATTTTCCCAGGGGGAAGGAGAAGTAAGGCTCTGCAACAACAAGTTAAAAATATACGTTAAGACGGGAGCAAAAGTAGAAGACATTTTTTAACAGTGAAGCTTGGGATACCGTCAAATGCGACTGATAACTTTGGCTTGACTTTCCTGATAGCAAGTTCAATGAGATTAAGTTCGAAAGATAAGATTGACAGGTGATCAGTAGCATTGTCACTGTCGGCAGGCATAGGCAGTCTGGTAAGGCCTCAAGAATAAACCGAGGAGAAATTACAGGCGAATGCATTTGATACATTTTCAGGCTCACTCAGCATATTGCCGGACAAGATAGCTAAGTTTATTGTTGACGAAGTAGTAGTTGTTCAGTCCTTAACATATCGCCAGAAACGCAAGAAACGCATTGGGTCACGGTTGAAATTGTGCTTTACTGACTCACGGTGTAATATTTTATCGCGTTTCAGCAATTTTTTAGCTAGTGTCCGCGATTCAGACAGTTTTAGGAAGAAGCCGACTGCGCAATTTTATATTTTCTATGATAATGCAGTGTTTTTTAGAACTAATCTAAGCTCTCTAGAGTACAAGCGCCGATAACGACTTGTATAAGGACGCTTTTGGGAACGAAACGTTGAAGTGCAGATACGATATAGTTTGTAAACGTTTCAATGGCACACTTTACATCAGTCATGCTATATATGCCTGTCCAATCTTCATTATCTAAATATTGATCGTCATCATCATCAGTTATTAAGCCTTGAGGGCCCTTATGGGCATTATACAAAGGGTTATCGAGGCATTGAAACATTGTTAGATAAAGGCATATCAAAACAAAAATCAGCATCAAACAGACATATAAACAATAATCTCAAAAAGAGAACTATTAGTGTAGTTGCAAATGGTTATCTCGGTTACAATACTGTTAGACAGGTTATTCCAGTCCGCTGTTGTTAAAGGCATAGTGGAGTTAAAAAAGGAGATAGATGAAGCGAAGATCGGGCGTACCTTACACTCGTTATCAATGCGAGGAAATATGCGATTTTGTAGAAATAGCAATGAAGTTCTGATGCCACTGCTATGATAGTAAATCTTGTGAAAAAGGGACAGGCGTGATAATGTTCTTCTGGATGAAAGTAGATCGAGGTTAGAGTTTATTATTATTGAAGTGAGACTGGCGTCTCGTGAGTAGTCTGAAAATATGAATCTGATTGCGTGATTCTGAACCGCCTGTATATTTGTTACCGATGAATGTTGCCAAGGAGACCAAATATATAACGCGTATTCGAGGTGGAATATCACAAGTGTAGCGTAAGCTAGCTGTTTTACTGATGATGGCGCCAGTTTGATCGCGTGAAAGATAGCCCGAAGAGCAGTTAGCTTCATATAGGATGAGTGTTAAATGAGTGTTTCTGCGAGATCGCTAGATAAGTGAATACCAAAATATTTGTACGACGGACTCTTGGAAATGGGCTGATTGCAAGTCGTATAAGTAGAAGTGATAGGACTATGAGCACGTGTGAAGAAAACAAGTTGCGTTTTAGAAGAATTACTTGTCATTTTTCACGTTTTACACAAGTCGGCAATTATGTTAAGGTCAGCTTGTAGAGATCTATTGGGCGTCCAGGTGAGATACGGATCTGTACATTACGCAGTCATCTGCGAAAAGTAATATACAAGATTTTATATAATCAAGGAGGTCATTTACAAATATTAGGAACAGTAAGGGCCCCAAAACACTGCTCTGGGGGACTCCGGATGTTACAGTGTTACAGGACAATGTGAAGACGAGGAATAGTTTACAGTGTGCTGAGTTCGATTGGTTAGAAATTGCCTTATCTATGATATCTCTGATGGATTAATATGAAGTTGATTTAGTTCAAGCATTAGTAAGGTATGGGATACTATATTAAATGCCTTAGAAAAGTCAATAAATATGGCGTCAGTTTCTATGGTATTATCGATGTTATTGTGTGTTTTATTAACGACCTGTACCAGTCGAGTTTCCCGAGAAAATGATTGATGGAACCCATACTGATTTGGAAAAAGGAGATATATGCTTCATGATGTTTTAATAAATTAAATGCTCGAGAAGTTTACACGAAACACTGGTTAGAGAGATGGGATGGTAGTTAGATGATGCAGTTTGATCGCCTGATTTATAGATGGGAACAACTCTACCAACTTTCCGATCTGTTGAAGCTCGACAGAAGGGAAGGACTGCTGAAAAATAATTAATAAAAAACGAACCGAATTTGATTTGGTGTTTTTCAGTGGTTTTGAATTAATTTTGTCGTCGCCCGAACTCAATGATACCTGTATCCTTTCTATTGAGTTTTTCATTCTCGAATAGGCTATTTCAATGGCGTTCATAGGCGGATGGTGCAAATCTGCAAGATGAGGCATGCTGTCGTGGTTATCTGACTTAAAAACTGAGCTGAAATAATGGTTACGTCTGTTGGAACTTTGTTCGTAAGACAATGGTAAGCGATCATCACTCATTTATTTAACATGTTTAGTTGTCTATGAATTAATTACCTTTTAAAACGTTTTAGGTTTATTTTGAATAATGTTTACTAAGTCAATGTTAAACGTTTACTTTCGCTTCTATGATAGATTTTCTACAGGTTGTAGCTATCAAATTGTACTTTTCCCATGGGATGCCGGTAAGCGATTGTTTAGCATGTCTGAACAACCTTTTATTTTTTATGTAAAGTGGGTGAAGCGTTTTTGTGTACCAGGGGTTTGATTTGTCACATTTTATAATAATTGTGGGAATATAAGCGTTAGTAAGGAGCGTGATTTTGTCTGTGAGCAGCATCTAGTTTTCGTTCACTGTTCTGTTTTCCCAGTCGCACCGAAAACTTTCGAAGAATATATCAAGCTCGTTGTTAATGGCACTGTAATTAGCTTTACTATACTCTTTAATGGTTTTGAAGTATGGTGACCTTTGTTGAACCTCCAACGCAAAATAGAGATGGATGACGGCATGGTTACTAACAGGTGAATGATATGTTATATTTTTTACAAGTGCAGCGTCAGTGGTGGGGCAGAGGTCCAGAATATGACTTGTGTTATCGGTTGATCTCGTGTGTTGTGTGATCACCTCAGAGATATTAAATGTAAGGCATTTATCCACAAGGGCCCTGAAATGTGGTTTGAAGCTGAAGGAGTATCCAACATTATGTCAGGGCAATTGAAGTCGCCTAAGAGAATGCATGATGCGGTGGAGGATTGGTTGGAAATAAAAGAGAGTGCGGCGTAAAGCTCTGCAATGAACCCAGGAGCCGTAATCACACCATTTAAAGAGAACTGGGAACTTGAACCAGGGAAACTACAATGTGGTTTTGTGCAGCATTGAGAACCCCGCCCCCACAACGTAACTCCCGGTCGCACCGGTAAAGAGTATAATTTAAGGAGGAAGGAAACACTTCAGAGTCTATTATATCGGGTCTCAGCCATGTTTTGTTAGGAAAACAAAGTCAGCTGCGCAAGATTCAGTCAATAAATTGAGGTCTTCATGATTTGGCAATACACTTCTTACCATAGTATAAAATACAAAATATGATGCTGATTTTTTTCAGTCTGAGGGCATTGACGTGCGTCTGGAGTACAGGTATCCTATGGCTGCTCAGCTTCTATAACACTTTCGCTTTCCGTATCGAAAACAAAATCTGCTTTACGATGACAAGCTTGTTAAATATTATTTTAAACTGTTTATTTTGTAGTTTGGCAAATTCTAAGAGCTCTCGACGGGCTCCTCGTACGGCAGGAGAAAAGTCTTCACTTATCGCGTAAGCTTCCCCGGAATTAGATCATTTTGATTTGTCGAGCAGAATTTGACTATGACGGGGCGTTTCTTGTCCCGGTTGAAACGACCGATCCTGTGGGCGCGTTTATTGCTGCCGGGCTCCACTGATAGCGCAAGATGCTCAGAACAGGTATCAAGAACAAGCTTTCCTGACTCAGCCCATGCCTCTCCATCTTTGTCTGATAAGTCATAGACAATAAAGTTGGAACGCCGTTTTCTGTTCTCGTCCTCTTCACAACACGTCCCCAGGGCGGTCAGTTCACGCCTGAAGTTGGGCAATGTCTGATTAGCCGCAGTAAGTTCGTCTGCTACACTCGGTACAGCGGCTGAGCTCGTCTCAAGGGCTGTTACTCTGGCAGTCAATGAAGCCACAGCAGAATCACATTTGCTCAGGTCTTGCCGCAACTTCTTCAAAGTGCTTAGCGCCTTGGTTTGGCCTTTATTGAGGCTTTTGACAATAAACAGCACCGAAGCCAGCTGCTGCTCCTATCCTTTTGTCATCAAGCCGGAATTTTCTTCAACCTCTACGGAAAGCAGTGGTAGTAAAGTTATTTTTCATCAAACCGAAAAAAGGGTACAACAAAAAATATAAACATAAATGCAATTAAACATAAACATAAAGGCCAAAACATAAAAAACAAAACATAAAGGCCAAAGTAGTCGCCTCTTGAGAAAGCAAGCGACTCACTCTTATTGTACTTTTCTTTCACGATAGAAACTATGAAGGAATACGGAAAAATGAATTTGCCAAACATCCGGTAATACGAGCGGACTGGAAACAGGCTCAATATTGTCGAGAAGAAAGTTGACCAAGGCCACCTCCAGGCTCCAGCACATGTCCTGCTGAGGTTTTGAGACTATTGAATTGGGTAAATTCAAGGAAGTTAACAAATGACAAAGAGCATTGCCTTAAACGATGCAGCGCCAGTTGACAAAGCAATAAGTTACGAATTCCAGTTTATATGTTCATATCAGGAATGTTGAAATTAACAAGAATGAATACACGATGTCGATCTACATCCAGTTTATCTACCTGCATATTCAATTGATTTGAAAACCTAGATTCGTCGAGATGTATATGTTTTTATTTACTGAAAGTACCCTCAGGGCCCGAAGGTCTTACAGAGGGAGAGACACATACGTGAACACCTAGGTAGTAAAACAGTAACAAGTCAACAATAATAAATATACAACAAACAAAACAAAAAACCAACAGGTCATGGGTGACTGCTAAAATATTTAGTGATGGAATTTCTAAACAGGTTACTATCAGCTATAGTAGCAATCAACACGGGGAGGTGGTTCCATTGCTCGACTGTTGGGGGTAGAAAAGAAGATTGAAATGTTGTGGTCAATGAACTTGGAACTCCAACTTTGTGCTGATGGTCAAGATGGGATGAAATGTAAAAGGGGAGTGATCATCTGATTGCGAAGGAGACGATTATGTAAATACATTTTAGGAAATAGACTTATGCGTGAAATTTTACGGCGCGAGGAGAGAAGTGGTAAATATAGCCTTTATTTTATTAATGAGACACTAGCACTACGATTGGTAAGATTAGAAGAGGAGGAAAATAAAAATGCCGATTAGTACGCTAGTGTTATCAAGAGTGTTATTTTAATCAAACAATCACACTCGAATTCATGATCAAACTGGCGAATAGCCCGCAAATGTTTCCTAACTGCAATAAGTACACCACCATCGAATTTGACAGGTAGCTTTTCATGACCTCGGTCGCTGACGGAAGACTGTGTATTCGTGAGGGAAATAGTCAGTCAATGCAAATTAGATATTTAAGCGTTTCACTTAATGAAATATTATCGTCATCACTTAAAGCAACGTTGCTGAGAAATACATTAGATTTGGTACGCAGGCCACGGACGTTTTGATAATACACTGAACAATTCATTCCACGAGCAAGTTCGGCGTAGCTGTTTAACGATCCCCATAGCCCGATATAACGTCGAAGAATGGCATGAAGAAGGAGCCCATGGCCAAACGTCTGCATGAAATGACTGGGGTGGAGGCGTCCAGGTCAAACCATTGACTTGGTTCAATCTGAACAACTGACTGTGACCTGCTAAATTATTAAAAACAGTGTAAAAAGGCTATAGAGGCATTTCTGCACTTGACATGTTTTAAGCTCAAGAAACAAATTCGGACCTTGCAGCTTGTCACTCCGTACAAGTTTCTTCGAATCCCTTCAGTTTTTGTATGCACAGAGACAAAGGGTGATACTTCGCTATCGGTTTAAGCAAGTCACCCGTTGTCTTTCTTTCTCCAATAAAAATACCACTAATCCCTTTTATGAGATTGAGCTCTTGTTGTAGCTGGAAGGTAAATTAGTGTGCTGGTGTGATTATCGCAATAATGCAATATTATTTCTGTTCAGAGTGACCAGTAATGAAATTGTACTATATTGTAAATAAACGAAACACTTTCATGCTGAAAAGTCCATTAAGCTCTCGCTTGAATTAATTTAGTGATCTTAAAAAAAAGAAGAAAAAATCGCATACCTCTTGCAATATGATCGGAAGAATCCCCAATGCTGTTGCTTATTGCATTTTGCTCAGAATGTTGTCTGCCAAGGCTGTTACAAACTTAGTTAGTTCCCAATTTCACTGAGGTTAATGGGACAGTTTAATCCTTCCACTGGTCATAGCTTGTAAACAGCATGTAAAATTCGAGAACCCTATATATTTGTTGCTATAAAAACCTTGCAACTTTCATAGACCCAGTTGGAGGTTCTGTAATAAACGTAAGACAAATTTTGAGCGGCCAAGGAATTTGAACTTTATGGAACAAATGTAATTCCCGATTGAAATTAGTTTTAGTGCCTTATCTGTCTTCCCTCAGCTATTCAACTAGCTTCTGTAGCCTCACTCGCAATTTTATAATAAAATCAATTCCTCAACTATTCTTTCTGCCGAGTTTAGAAAGATATCTCCATCAGCCTCCCTATCTGTATCTATCTGCATCCAGGGTATCCCGGACTAAGGATGCCCTCCACCGGGCGGGTGCCCTAACATCTGCACCTGATGCTCAGCAAATAAAGATTTGTTCATCATCGATCTGTATAAAAAACCATAAAGCAGTGTATATATAACGTATACCACGAACCGTAAACACGTAAATTGTGAGAAGGGTGAAGGCAATGATGGGGCCGTGGCATTCGCCATCATCGCAGGTCAGGCTACATCAGGGACCTGGCGACCAGTAAACCACACTGTGTTCTATCATCATCATAACATACATATTCACACACCAACAGACAAATTGTGAATATACAAGAGAAGCTTGTAATAATCATAATACCAAGAGGCTCTGGAATGCCCGGATAAATCCTCAGAAGCCCCAGCATTCCCCAGCAGTGTCCAAAATTTTTCTGGGCCCTCGTCAATCGGGATTACAAGTTCCTAAACTCTTCGGGTCACTGGTGCACTGCTTCTGGGGTCGGGAATTCCACAGCTTCTTGGCATTATTCGTACATCATTGGAATTCAAGAAAAAAATTAGTGATGTCATACTGACACTGAAAGGAAGAACAATCTATCCAGTGACTTTTAGACTCGATGAAATGAAATGAACCGCATTTCCTATTTGTATGAGTCACACCTTTTATAAGTTCCTATAAACTAATCTTTTCATTAAAAAAATAAAACGTTGGTATATAAGTGGCATTTATATATATTTCACGGACGGAGTAGCAAAACTGGTTGATAAACCGGCATATGTTTATTGTTGTTAAGATATATGCGCAAAAAGGAGTCAGATTCAGCATTCATTCTCGTCAACGAATCGAAGGAGAAATATAATTCCCTCGGCAACTTTGCACAGTTAAACTTTCATACTTGAAGGGGAAAAAAAAACGTATAAGTCGCTTCGTTGTTAAAACGTACTGAAGGGAAATTCTGGAGAAAAAAAAACACAAAAAACTCTGACCTGTACACTGTGAAATGTAGTACTTATTACATAACCATAAAAAAGGGTATTTATGTTTTTCGAAAAAAATTACCGCATCTCCACGTGGTGAATGAATGATGTTGATTGGGGTGAGGCTCTGGTGGTGCTTGTCTGCGTAGACGCTGAGCCGCAGCATGCCGAGCTTTTCGTTCGTTTTCATCCATGTCAGAAAGAGAATATGTGGTATGGAACGTGGTTATATACGCATTTGAACATTTGACCGCAGCGCCCTCTCGTCTATAAACGTTGAGCGAATGCATGCAAAGTTTAACGCTATTATATACGCATTTGACCGCAGCGCCCTCTCCTGTATAGACGTTGAGCCGCTACATGCAACGTTTGATCCATGACATCCCCAGCTCTTGAAGTTACTGCCACATCTCAGAGCCCCCTACTTGTCCCGCGGTCGTGACCGTGTGGTTAAGGCAATGGACTAGAAATCCATTGAAGGTCTCGCCGCACAGGTTCGAATCCTCTCGACTGCGCAAACATGTTTTCTTTCTTTTCTTTTTCATCATTTTTTATTTTTTTATTATTTTTCTTTATTTATTCTTTAAGTTTTAAAAGAATACAGATGATTTTTTTTGATCTGTCTTCTTTTTTCAAGAAGACAGAAGAAGAAGAAGAAGAAACAGATGAGATGGCAATCGATGTGAGCACGGACACCGGACGGACAAGGCTAGATCCTAAGGAGCTTCGCCCCTAAAATACAAAACTGATTTTAAATTTTCGTTGGAAACAAGGCACATGTTTTCTTGGTACTGAAGCCGAAAGTCGTGACACTAACTGAATTATACACAGACGAAACTAAAGAATTTGTCGCTGAAAGCTATCTTCACATGCTTTTTTTAGGTGACTAACTATGAGGTAGTAACAGAAACACAGCGCTAGCCTTCGCTCATGCTGGGATAACACAGGACAATGAGAAGTATCCTCAAATTCCGAAAAATCCAGTTGTACTCTCGCGACTCGAAACACGTACAGATTTCCGCATTGCACAAGAATAATCCTGTTAAGAAGGCACTTGCACATAGAGGGTGAATAGCACCAGGATTGCACACAAATCAAAACAAATTTGCTTTTCTGCTTTGCGCCCAGGGCAGCCGCGGGTCACAGATACGGAGAGCCGCCGGTACGTGCATTCCCCTTAGCAGCTGAAACCAACCTGACACAACCAAAAACAGAAGAATGATAGAAAGGGCATTTTGCTTACCTTCGTGCTTCGAATCTCAGGGGAACGTCTCCCAATTTATCTTCTGTCAGCCAATCTGACACGTTTCTAACATCAAGCGATCAATTCCTAACGGTTTCAACGCTTGAGATTACTTCCACTGCTTCCGCTTCGAACGTAGCTTCTACCAAATCCTGCATCTAAAACTTCAACTACCTTAAATACTTCATCTGCTTCAACTTGAAAGCGTTTCTCGATGACGTCATCCTTTTTGTTTGACAAGCATTTGATTCTGTAGGTGTAGCTAGTCATAGTTTACAAATAAAACATAATAACAAAACAAAAAAGTAGAATACATAAGCTATGTTTCTGACAACGTTTCTCGGGCGAGTGTTGGGTCAAATCTCTGGTCGAGTCAAGTCCAGTAAACAGAGTGTAAGCGGTGTCCGCGGTCATGAGGTCACATCTCGCGAACGTCGCGAAAATCCCGAGCTTGCGAACACCCTGTCGCTCCGCTAGCTTATGTCTCGGTGGCTTGGTTGCTCTGAGCAACCGAGAGATAATAGCATGAAGAACCTTCTCTAACGAAAGATTTCTTTATCACCCAGTTGCCTTTGCTAATGCGCCAAGGGGCGAGAGTGTTTGAGGCGAAACCGTTCTTCACGAGCTGAAAGAGTTCTTGGGGCGTCGAAGAACCATTCAAGACGGATCTTTTTTTTTATAGTGTTGGTTTGGATAGAGTCACTGAATGTTCCCGGAGTACCGGAATTCCCTTCAGTTCGCTTACCAGAAGTCCATCCCGAAGAATCCAGTATGATTCGCTGGTGTAGTCCATGGCGGTTATCGGTCGGCCATTTTAAAAATAAGCCAAAAAAAAAAAAGACTGTATAAACTTTCTTTTTTTTTGCGTTTCCACATTTACGGCGGGTACGCACGGGTGGAAGCTCTGGGCATTGTTGAGTTAGGACCGAACGGAAGGTGCGTTGATTTTCTCCAGTTCCTTATATCAAGTAGCCGCTAATCTGGTTCGACAAAGAAGATTGTCGGCTCGTTTGATCGCTCCGGTTGCGCTGGTTCTGCGTTTGGAACTGTACGCCTGAGACGCATGTCACGCACTGCTCGGAACGAAGAACATTACTTCATTAAAAACAAAGCAGTGTCGCCACAGACCAGGAAAGTGGATTGAAGAGCGCACGAGAACGACCACTACACTGTACGCGCTTCGCTTCGACCGGACAGGGAAGCGCCATAGTCGGGATGGATTGGAGCGCGACTGAAAAGAAGTTTGGGAGTTTCTGTACTCTGGCAATATTCAATGACTCTAAGTTTAATAGTTTGGAATTCCTGCAATATGCTTGCAATATGACAGAACTCACTTCTGGTAAAAAAGCGGGGCACAATGTGTTTTGAGTGCAGAACAGAATATGGTTGTGCTGCTGCGTTCCGAAATACAAAATGCTTGACGATTGTATTTTTCTTGTTCTTCAAGGTCATACGGACATAAAGGCAAATGCTAGATTTCTGCTATTGAAAAGCATCATGAAATGCTCGCTCGACCCGTTTTGATGGAACTTTTCCGTTCGACTAAGAACACGTTTGAAATTGATAGGAAAAAAATCAGCAGAACCCATCCTTTGGGAATGATTATCTACGTTAATGCGAATAGCATCAAACGGTGCGGAGTTATGCGCGTTCGTCAGGTGGCCGGCACACTCTAGATACGCCAGCCCACTCTTAAGGCGATTCTAAATTTGTTGACACTTTCACAGCCCTGCGCACGATCTCCGCAGCCCAGCACGTGCGTTTGTGTCACTTAGGAAGGCGAGCAAAGCACGCGCCATACGCACAAACACTCAAAATGGTACCGACCAGACTTTCTGGCGTCTCAGCTAGTCTCAACCAACGGTACTCTAAACGGTTGTTTATATCTTTACCATAGGACGCGCCTTACAGCGCTGTCACAGCTACCGGTGCGCGCGCGTTCCATGCACGAGGGCTCATTCCGCTCTCGTGAGGGTGAGCACGGCCGCTACATCACCCTCTCCCGAGCGCGGGAGAGGGTGAGCTAGGGGCAGTGCTAAGCCTCACGAGAGCGGAATGAGCCCTCGTGCATGGAACGCGCGATGGTAAAGATATAAACAGGTGTTTAGAGTGCCTTGAATGACTGCCTTCATAGCTCTGTGGTTAGCGCGTCTGCCTGCTGATCAAAGGGTCAACGGTTCGAATCCCGCCGGCGCCGGTCTTTTTTATTTATTTATCGACCCGCGGCGTAAGAGGTTAGATAGCCAGATAGATATATAGATAGATAGATAGATAGATAGATACATAGACGAAAAGTGCGTGAAGTATCCAAAGAATGCTATTCGCATTAAAAGGCAGACCAGAACATACATTTTCAAGCTGTGTTTGCTTGCTTAGCAATCAGCGGTCCTCAAATGGCTTTAATGTGTAGATAGTATTACAGGGTGAAACAAGGAGACGGCAGGCTCTTTAAATCGACCGGAAAATTCGGTTTCTTAACCTATCGCGCTACGACTTTGTGCAGCGCTGCCCACAGATGGTGCATTTTTTTTGTAAAATTTGCAAAGAGCGAACTTACCTGAGGAAAAAGTAAAGAAAGAAAAAGGCTTAGCTCCTATGGAAACGCAGCGACGCCACCGGTCTGCAAACAACACGGCGCTGTTTCGCACGGGAGACAAGAGATGGCGCAAGCGGTCGCGACGCCAACGAACGAGCAGACGACGCCGAGAGCCGGCGTGTTCAGCAGACAAGGAACTGCAGTTCCTTGTTGTTACCGCGCCTGTTTTTGTTTCTGCCACTGTCGCCGCCTGCGGAACGCGAGCCGCTTTTGAGTCGAAAGGATTGTCTGCTAAAGTGCCGGCTCTCGGCGCCGTATGCTCGTTCGTTGGCGGCGTTCGTTGCGCCATCTCTTGTCTCCCGTGCGAAACGGCGCCGTGTTGTTTGCAGACCAGTGGCGTCGCTGCGTTTCCATAGGAGCTAAGCCTTTTTCTTTCTTTACTTTTTCCTCAGGTAAGTTCGTTCTTTGCAAATTTTACCAAAAAAATGCACCATCTGTGGGCAACGCTGCACAAAGTCGTAGCGCGATAGGTTAAGAAACCGAATTTTCCGGTCGATTTAAAGAGCCTGCCGTCTCCTTGTTTCACCCAGTAGATACGAACACAAATTTGGTTGAAGATCCGCAGGTGGTTTAAGTTAATCCTTTGCCTTTTATTTGAATGTTGTAGAGTTTTGTTTAGCAATTATTTGTTTATGATGTCTAGTCATTCAAAATGCAAAGCAGTGCTGAACTGAGAGTGTAAAAGAAAACAACAAGAAAGCAAGAAATGCAAAATTAAAACTCTCGCATACTTGAACACGTAATCCAGGGAGAGGGATTTGCAGTACACACAAAACATGTACTGCACACGCAAAACCCGTCTTATCCGAATGCACACTTTCCTGGCGGTAGTCAAAGAACTTCTTCATGACCTAACTTTGGCTCATTGTTAAGAGACTCATAAGAAACCATGGAGAACATCTATCACACACGCTTCGATAGGGTTTCACACAAGAAAACATCACAGAAATATCAGAACAACATCAGAGAAACAGTATCTGTCCGTTATATCGAAAATTGCAAAAAACATATTACGGTGAAGATGTTACTATGCTGTTAACACTGAGTCGTACAACATACACGTGAAAGTATTTATTTTCGCGCCAAAGATATACAGATATACATATCTATTTTTGAAATATGACAGGAATATTCATTTAGTTTAGCTTTAAAATCGTCTATATTACTAAAGACCACGTGCAAAAGAAAAGCGTTATCTAGTGTATTCATGATCAATTGGGGGGTTCTCGACCGATAGTTTTGCCCGAGAGACAATAGTCCCGGCAAAGTGAGAGTCGTAGATCTAAAAAAGGATTACGTGCTGCCAGTCCAGTACGAACCCTTCACACAGCGTCTTTGATAAAGACCGTTCACTGACCTGGATGGGCCAGTTCACTGCTTGTATGACGAGACTCGAGACCTCGTTGCTGACAGTTCCTTTCCCAGAATTTCGCGGCCGTTTTCCTTTTCTTCTTTGATACCAAAAGTAAACAGCAACCCATTGAGTGCACAAATACGTTGTCTCAATATCATGAAAACCGAGTTAAATTTATATGCGCCTCGTCCACAGCTGGAAGTCAACAAAGCGTCCCCCCTCCCCATTATGGCGGCTCCGAATGGCATGATGATGATATCTGGCAAGGATTTTGCATATGGCCTATTACAGCGGTCGTGTTCAAAATTGATCCGACCAGCTCGCCTGTCAACGACCCAGCTATGCTGACAACTGAAGTACGGCAAGATTTGCATAGCCCGACAACAGGATGGCAAACGCTGCAGGACGCCGAGGTTGACAAGACCAGATGTGCTCTAATGAATGCATGCGGTTGCGATGGCGGGCCAGCAACTTGCGTTCAAAGGGTGCTTTAACTCTGTAGACGAGTTGGACGGGACGAACTGCAGCAGCGTTTGCATTTTCGTTGACTTGCAGAATATTGATTATTTTAAATCGAGACACCGTGGTCAGGATTGCAAAGGCGTCAAGGAATCGCGTACGTGGGATGAGTGAAGGAGGCTTTGTTGACTACGAGCTTGACACGCGTTTCTCAACTCTGAAGAGTGGTACTAAACCTTTCATATCTGTTTTGTGGATCATTATAGTGTGACGAAGATTGTACATGGCACCCTCGTCCGTACACCGCCCAACGAGCTGAATACGTCATCGGCCACGCAGCAACTGAGCCGATTTTAGCAATAGTTTTAGCTGCTAGATGTGGTCAACCTCAAAAATTGAATTTGCATCAGTAGTTATTTTTCTTAAGTGATATTACGGCTTGATACTATAAAACATTATACGGAATAAATTGTTTACCATATTTAACCAATTAATAGACGCATTGTATATGAGCAAAGCAGGCGGGTCCACTTTCCCTCGAAGCACGGGGAAAGTCAGTCACCGCAATGGAGTGAAATATGCCAGCAATTTACTGGATATCAATAACGTTCTCCCGCGGAAATTCTGTCTGCGCAGATCAAAGCTTTTACGGAGAATCGTGTTCTCAACTTCAATATTCGCTAGGTTTTTAAAAAAATATATTATGTATAGAGAATACAATCACTGGCTGCACCTTTGCTCTACAGGAAAGTAGAAGCAAAAGCCCTCTGCATAATAAGTGCGTCTATCACTCGAGTGAATACGCTTTTAGTTCTTAGCAAGAGTCAACAAGGTGCGGCCATTTTATTGAAAGGAAGTGCCCGTAAAGGGAGGTACTTCTGCTGGTGTCGTCCCGCACTGCCAGTCACGTGACCTAGAAGTGCCCGAACCGGGAGTTCACGATTACTTTTCTCACTACCTGTATCTTTTGAGGATTCGGGCCTGTTCAGTCGCCTGCAGAATTTTCTTAAAGGACAACTCTACTGCACTTTTGGTTGCTAAAAATTCAGTGCTGTCTTAATAGTGTAAAAAAAAAGAAACTACCGTAATATTTAAAAACCGAAGGTGTTTAAAGCATGACGAGCGGCGCAGCCAACTAATGCGGTCATTGTCAGAGCCCGCTGCCTTCGTATACAAAAGCGTATGTATATACGTATATGGGTGATTTCATCTCAACTCAGGCACACATTTTGGGTCTACTTTTAGTTTTAAAAAACATGTTTTCGGAAGCAATTTCTGTAATAAAAGAAGACGCAAAACGGCAAGTTCGTCGAATTTTCTTGTTCTCAAGTTATGGACCGTTGAAACATCTAAGAGTGGAAACTGACGTTTTTCCAGCTTATCGGGGAAGCCATTTTTCACTTCATTCCTTCTCCCTACGTTTTACGCTACATCAATATAACCTTTTGGGAACAGTCTCGTTGAGATATGCTTTTTTATGCTAATTAAGCGTTTAGGTCATAAGATCCTCAATGTTGTTTTTTTGTTTTAATTGTCAAACCGTCTCTCTGCGACGATATTTCACGACGTTCAACAGACTGTGCTGTGTGACCTAATCGACATATTTTTATGATCTTTACATCACCGTAAAGCTCCAGTTATGATCTTTCTTTTAGTATAATTTGAACATTTTGCGCTAAATATATAAAGCGCAACATTTGCCTGAAAAATGAATAGTTCGAAGTACTAGCAAGTTTGGAGTCGATTTTCAAAAAAGCCCACCTTTTATTTCTTTCATTTCTTATTCACCATTAGGTACTATTATGTAGTCTATCAGGAACTACCAGCAAAAAGACTAATATATTGTTTGTATGCGACAGCAATTAACACTCGAAGCTCGTGCTATGAGCGCTTTGAACGGGACTTTGTACAGATGCACTGCTGAGCAGAATTTTGGCCAATGTAAGGTTTTCTATTTATCGTTAGCAGTTATCTCAATATCCAACAACAAAGCATTAATGAAATTTGGAGTAGTGCACTTAGAAAAAGTTTAGAAGTCCGAATCCACAAGTGTAGGCACAGCGGCTTACTACCTACCAATTCGGGAGAATGCAAATCGTTAGAGAATTCCTCTGGGGCTTTTTGCTTTTGGCTTTGAGTTTGAAATACCAAACTTGATATGTAATTGTCATATTTTCTTTTGTCAATTAGATATTTATTGCATATACATATGTACGCTTAGGAAGTACGTTTTTTTCTGACGCTTAGGAAGTACAGTTTTATTTTGTGCACATACAGAATCTTTCGTAAAATAACGAGCCTTTCGTAGCGTGTAAGGTTTCAAATGTGTTAGTCATCTGTTTAGGTTTCATTTCTTTCTCACCGATTCGTGCCATGTTACTTAGACTTTTCCTTTTTGACTTAAGTTTGTCCGGGAGTCTAGATGTTACGTCTCTTCTCCGTCAATACGCAGGGCGAAGCTCACACACCTTGCAAATCACCCCAGTGCCAAGAAAATAAATATTGTTAGAAATAAATATTTTTGCATCACACGCTTTTACGCTCAGACATTGAGGTAAGTACTAGCAATAAATAGAAAACCTTACATAAGTCAAAATTCTGCTCAGCTGAGCGTCTATGCGAAGTCCTGTTCAATACGTCAAACCCGTTTATAACGAACAGCAGGAAACGCTACGATCAGTTCGATATAGCAAATCCATTTACAACGAACTTCCACGATGCGTTTGTTGTAAGGCGAGATCTTCCCTTTCTCTCTCATCTCTTCGCGTCCACCTTGTAACAAAGCGCCAAAAGGTGTTGTTTTTGTGTGTGTGTGTTTTTTGCATGCGTGCAGAGTTTGTTTTTTTAGCTTATCACCCCTTCTGAATCACTTCTCTTCGTAGGCAACCGCTTTGGGATGAGGTTTTTTTTTCGGTGCGTGCGTGCAGTGTTTTTTTAATCTTTCTCTCTTTCTGAATCCCTTTTCTTTGTCAATTTTGTTCGCAGCGTGAGATTTTAAGATTTTCTTTCTTTCCTAGATTTTTTTTTAGGGAAGGGACAGGCTAGAAGACGATAGTTTGCACGTTTTTGAAAGCCTTCCCGGGGGAAAAAGTTCGCTATAGCCAATATGTTGTTCGTTATAAAGAGTACTTTTTACATGCATTTTTATTTAAATTTCCCGTGAGTTCGATATCGACAATAATTCGCTGTACGTGGGTTCGTTCCAAACGGGTTTCACTATTCTCATAGAACGAGATTCGAGTCCGAATAGCGGCCATACAAACAATATATTACATTTTTTGTTGGTAGTTCCTGACAGGCTACTATATTACCTAACTGTGAATAAAAAAATGAAAGAAGTAAAAGGTGGGTTTCTTTAGAAAATCGACTTGAAACTTGCAAGTTTTTGTAAATATTGTTTTTATGCAAATGTTTCGCGTTATATGTTTAGAGCAAAATCTAAAAAATATACTCAAAGGAAAGAGCTTAATTGGAGCTTTACGGTGATGTAAACATCATAAGAATATATTGATTAGTTCGCTCAGCACAGCGTGCTGAACTTCGTCAAATATTGTTGCGGAGATGCGGTTTAACAATTAAAAAACAAACATTAAAGATATTATTTATGACCTAGACGCTTTATTACCATAATTTGCCGTTTGCATCTTCTCTTATTAAAAGAATTTACAGGTGGCTACTAAAATTTCAAAGGAGTTAATTATGAGTTTGTGTATTTTTGTGAGTCACTTGTATTACTGGGCGACCAGTGAACAAAAACCAAAATGGTAGCTTTTACAGCGGCCATACAAGCAGACTATCACATATTCGGTTTAGTTCACTTAATAATGTACTGCAATAGGAAGCTGGAGAAAAAATATTAACCAAATTAAAGGTAGGCTTTTTAGAAAATCGACCTCCAATTCGCAAAATTTTTTAAACAGTCCTTGCTTTACAAGAAAATACTGCCCTTTCTCTCTTACAAACAACATCAAGTTTGTTATTATTAGACGGAGTATACTCAAAGCTTTCTGAAAATACTAAATATGTTAAAATACCTCATATAGGTCACACGGAGAGCTGGTAAACTTTGACAAATATCGTCCAAAAACGTCGTATTGGCAAATTTTCAAAAATATATTTTATAGAAATAATCACGTTCAAATATTAATCTGAGAATAAGTGTGTTCACAGGTATCTATTAAAAAAAGAGAGGCGCCAATTTCGAATTACTGTACTTTTGCGAGTAAGTTGATTTACTGACAAAACAGTCAAACAAATCAAATTTCAAGCTTTTATAGCTGCCATACAAACAAAATATTACATTTTATATTTATATCACATTATAAAGCATTGCAATAGCTAGCTAGAGAAAAACAATCAGCCTAATAAATGGTAAGTTTTTTTAGAAAAGCGATCTGCAATTTTGCAAAAAAGTTGAAATAGTACTTGCTTTGCGAACATACACTGCCTTTTTTCTTTTACACACAACGTTAAATTTGTTATAAATAGAAAGAGTATACAATCAGCTTTCGGAAACTACTAAATATGTTACAATATCTCAAATAGGTCACACGGAAGAGCTGGTCAAACTTTGACAAATATTGTCAAAGGGACACACTGACGATATTCAAAACAAAAGTAAAGATAAATAATCACAATAAAATTATTGACTATAAATAATCCCTATTCTGAGATTGGCCCAAACAAGTTACATTTCACTACCAAAAAAGGGCAAGAAGTAGGAAGGAGTGAAACATGACACCTCTTGGAGGCGAGAGAAAGGTCAGTCTGCGCTCGCTGCTTAAAAGGTCCATAACTCGAGAACAAAAATCGCCAGAACTTGCGGTTTGCACTTCCTGTCACAAAAGGGTTCCCCGACACAAGTACAAAACGAGCGTCCCTCCTTTCTGTTCATCTTCCTCATGTTTAATTACCGCTACCAACACGCTCGTTTTGTACTTAACATACAGGGTGTTTCACGAAAGGTGGACAAATTCGATATTTCGAAAACTACGCGTCGCAACAAAAAAGGCTTGTGTCGTTCTGGTCCTGGTCCAGGGGCCTATTTAGGAAACTTATAAAAGTTTAAGATAATGAGGTTGTTAATTATTCTCGCGTTATTAACTTTTTAATATTGTGTTTAAGGGCATGGTTTAAGTTAGAAAATTGTTCAGCATCATCAAAAACACTAAATCAATAAATGGCAGAACGATAGAAGGCACGTGATGCAGTTTACGGCCTTCTGAAAAACCGCACAAATTCGACGGGTTTTTAATAGGGGTGTGCGAATATTGAAATTTTCGAATACGAATCGAATACGAATAAGACAAAAAACGGGCTTCGAATATCGAATTGAATATCGAATATGTGTCTAGTAATAAAAAATGGCAAAACAAGAGGTACCGGCAGGTTTTATTGCCTTTTTAAAAAAATCAATGCAACTGCATTTTACTGGGCTGCAGCAGGCTAAAGCTACTTCTAGTAATGCACGCATTACAAATTATCGTCTATGGAAATTAACCGCTCAACGCCCCTACGCGCCGTGACATTATTTCCGCCAATAGAAAGACCCGTTCATTTGGGAAACCTGCGACATTTCACTAAAGTTCGAAGAAGTTCGTCTAATGGACAGTGTTGCCCGGCTGCTACACGAATATTTTGAATTTGGGAAACAATTATTTAGAAAGTCCTTTGTTTTATATTTCATAAAATGGTTACCAATGTTTACACCATATAAAAGCAAAAAATGGCGCTTTTTACGCTTTCATTAGTTATTAATGTGAACCAGCGATGCCAATATACCCAACAAATATGGTACTTTTCCTCCGCCAAGTAGAATCAACTTGACTTTTTTTTCGTTTTTTTTTTTTAGTTTTTGCGCATGTGCACAAACTCGAACTTTAGTCGAACCGTTGTCGAACATCACGTTGAAGGTTCGAAAAAGTCGAACTCGGTCCAACTAGAACCTGGGCAGGTCAGCGACATCCCTAGTTTTGACTTCGCGGAAGTCAATCCCCAGCCCTGCCCGTTTCGATCTAGATGAGCATCGTACCGGCGTGCGGTCGTGTATCACTACTGCGGGGTGCACGTTAAAGACCCCAGGCTAGCGGTTGTACCGCACTGGCTAAATTGCTCATCTACAGCGAGTGACTCGTCGAAACTTAAAAGGGCTGCCAACGACTCGCTGTATAAATATCCACACAACCCCCAATCCGCGGAAGTGGCAGGAGTTGTTTTCAAGGGTGATGCAATGTTCTACTCGCACCTAGCTTTTCTTCTTTCTTTTTTTTTTTACTTTTCAAACATTTATATTAGATATCACTCTCGAGATTTATTTTATATTTATATTTCACTCTCGAGGTTTATTTTATTGTATCAGTTCATGGAACGCGCAATTACATCACATATTGCTATAAAAGTGCCACAAAACAAAGGGCTTGGTGAAAAAGAAACCGAAACTGATTCTGTCTTGCTGCCATCGGACAGATAAAAACAGACCAGACCGAGAACGCAAGCATCATACGCCTTTCTCAGTGAATAAACATATTCATAGGCTAATGCGTGGCAGGCAAGTTATTCGTTACTTGCTCGAATACTCGCTTGCGTAGAAGAGGCCAGGGATATTCTTTTCCCAATGTCGCGTACGGCATTACTTGGCACAATCGGTGTTTCGCGATCAACTCTGGTGTGCCGGGCGCGTGGTTTCACCGCCCTCTTTGTTTGTGCGCCAGACGCGCTCTTCTCTCGTGTCCTTTTTGGTGGGAAGGCAAGAAGGCTCTGGTGGGTCGCCACGCTGCTTCAGCCCCTCCGTCGAGCGCGGTGGCTGGAACTCCCTTTTCGTATCAAACTGGCAGCGCCACCCTAGTTCTCAAGACCTATCTTGACTGTCCTGGATTGACGCAGGACAACCCGGCCCGTTCGATGGCGGTTTTATTTTCTCGGGACATTGTATAGTTATCTGGAACCCTCGCAACCGCCCCTCATTGGCAGCCCGCGTGAAAACGGTTTCACCCCTTTCTGCAAAGCGGCTATTAAGACTTTCCGGCGGCTCCGCGCGTATGTATCAAAAGACGACATTGTTGAGGCTCCGGCGTCTCGTCCTGTTAAGATCATCTACTCGTCCCAATTTCCGGCACCAGTGCCGGGCCTTTAACCTGCCGTACGCTTCAGGGACCACCCCTCCACGGTAGCCTGCCTGGAGAAGTCTGTGACCTCAGTGGATGAAGGTAGGGCATGTAGTTTCTCCAACCAAGCACCGCCTTTACCACTGGGGTTTGGTCAATGATGTTAAGTGTCCCAACTGGAGCACAGTGGAGACGAACGTCCACGTAATGGCGCTGTGCGTGGTGGAGTAGATTTTCTGGCGCGCTTGTGGCGCGTGCCTTCCTTAACGCTGGTGTACGCCCTAACGTCGAGTCATTGCAGTCGGCCCCGAGAATTTCGCGTTCCTAGTAATCGCGCTGGCCGAATGGGTCCAGTGGCCCCACCGTTGGTCCTCGAAAGTGCGGCAGCGTTGCCCAACGGGCGATGTGGTCAATTTTATGGCACCCGCGACGCGAGCTATTCTCTTTATTTTTGAGTTTCAGCTGTTCCTTCTTAGAGAGTGCAGGCTCCTGTGGCCCTGGTCGTGCCAGTACCTGACTGTGCTCAACGGCCAGGTGCATGTGACTTGACTGTCCTTAGACATATTGTAATGCGGGCACTCTGTGGTCCCGCCTCCCCGGCTGTGCCGGCTCAAGTGGTCGTTGCGTCGTGTAAACTTTGTGTTGTGCAGAACATGCATCACCTGTGACCTTTAACATTGTAAAATCTCGCACTGGTTTGCAGTAAAATTTTCTTTCCCTGAACCCCCTTCCGCTTTAAACGTTTCGGCGCGACAATGGCCGATCGAAGTCCAAATTGAGCAGTAACCGCGGACGCTATCGAGATGCGATGCTCTGGTGCAGCCGTGCAGTTCGCGGAGTGGCCGCTTCGGGAGTAATGGTGGCATTGCGATCGTGTTTAGCTCGTACTCAAAAAAGAAGGGTGTCATGGGGTACACCCATAGGGGGTGTAAGTGCTTGTCACATATACTACACCCTTTGGGGAACACTTGCACACCCCAAATATGGAAGTACGTGTACACCCGTCGGTGTGGTGCACATATACACTTTTTTACAGGAAATCTCACACGAAGGGAACACAGGTGCACCCCATGCAATGGTGTACGACTATACCTCTTTCTACACCCAATGAAATGAAAGGAAATACAGATGCACCCCGTTCGAAGGTGTACCATTGCACCGCTTCATAAACCCGCCTCACTCAAAGGGAACACAGATGCACCCCGCTCAATAGTGTACCGTTACTCCCCTTTCAACACCAACTGCTCTCAAAGGGAACACAGGAGCACCCCGTTCAATAGTGTACTGTTACAACTCTTTCTACACCACTGAATTCGAAGAGAACACAGATGCACCCGATTCAAAGGTGCATGGTCACACAACTTAATACACCCGCTTCATAACTAACTTCATAAACCTATTTAAGACATCAAGGAAACCCTTCAAACATGTATGCGCCCCGGTGATTGCAAAAAGGCAGGCAAACGGACACACGGGATTGTTTGCAAATCTCGTAGAAGTTTATTAACAGCTATTCATAAACAAGTACAAACTTGCAAGCAATCCGTGATATGTGAAGAGTACGAAGAAGTTGTTACACAACTGAGAAGATTACGAAGCAATCAAGAAACGGAAGTGAGTCTTAGGTAGTGTCTATTCTCCAACCAGCCGGCAGAATTATTTCCGCGAAATTCCACCGGCAGTCGCCATTTATTCATCGAACGACGTTTCATCGACAGCTGTACCCAGTGAAGTGACGTGTACGGAGGGACAGGCTGGTTAACATTTTCGTAATGAGCCGCCGCAGACTGTCGCCACGAAGCGGCGTCAACAGGTGGGCTGAGTCGGTGAGCACGCACCTCAGAGATACACGCGCGACAAAATGTCCCTACAGCTTGCATTTCGCGTAACAAATGACAATGAAACATTAGTATCGATGAAACGTGTCTACAGAACGTGTATCAACGAAAACGTGTTTTCACAGAACGCCAGGAGAATAAGAAAGTCAGTATTCTACCTGCAGTTGTCACATGATTGTAGTCAGCTAATGGCAGGCGACTGCCGATAGAATTTTGGGAAATTCTTGTCCCGGCAGCTAGAAAATAGACACTGCCTAATTCTAGGAGGTAATCCGGAACGGAACGGTTAATGTTACAAAGGAGTAGGTTGCAGAGCACTTACGATGAAAATACCGGACTCGAAATATGTAATCCGAAATATATGTCGACACGGGCACTTCAGCACAACACAAACACAAAAACGAAAGGAAAGGGGTCCGTGAAGGTTCAACACGATGTGGCAGAAGCAATAAATTGCTGAATCGAACACTAAACGCATCACATAAACTTCTTGGGGTTTTCTGAAGAAATCGCTTGTTGCCGGTGTACGCGTAGGACTTTTGAAGCACTGGAAATATTGGTACACTCGAATACGTTGTCGCGGACGAAATTTACGGCAGCCCCGCTGCTCAGCAGCACAGCACACAAAAAACTAGGCCGAGAAGCAAACATTCCGAGGTCGGGAAAGGCTACTACGTCATCCATGAAACCTTTACGACATGATCACGCTCCTGCCGTCACCCGCGCCCAGACAGCGGAGTCGAGGGATGAAAAAGTGAAAGCCGTTGACAACTTCCTGTAACGCCGGATTAGAGCACAGCTCTTGAGGAGGAGGAGGAGGGGAAGGGTACTGAGGGGAAGGTATACCCCTCCTCCTCCTCCTTCTTCTCCTCCTCCTTACCTCATTTTTCAATGTCCTTTCGGGGGGGGTCACATGACCTGGGGGATCACGTGACCTTGGGGGGGGGGCACGTGGCCTGGGGGGTCACTTGACCTCGGGGGGGGGTCACGTGACCTCGGGGATGTCACGTGACCTGGGGGTCACGTGACCTTGCGGTTACGCCGACGCCAACGGCGACGCCGCTCAAGCCGGAAACGGGCGCCTAAGAGCTGCGCTCTAAAAGCCTCCGGTTCATTGGTCCCACAACTGCGCACCTTCTTCCTGGTTTTCAGCTTAGGGAGAGAAAGAAAAAGAAAATAGCAGCTCCTTTGAGGCCAAAGGGGGCGCCCTCTCAAGGCATATCTTCAGGGGTAACCCAACAATAGAACGCGACGAGAGGATTTGTCACTTGTATCCTCTTGAAAGGTCGACCCAAAGTTAATAGTGTAGTGAATGCTATCCGTGGCCTTGGCCTTCAGGCAGGTGCCGTGCTCTGCCTTATCTCTAGCTTGGAGACTGTAGTCACGTGATCCTACCCGGAGACCCGATTGGCCTAAAACAAGCATAGCGTCCACTCTACTGTCAATACCGAGTGTACAGGATAGCTCCATACTTCCTAAGAAACTGCCCAGCCCAAAAAGTGACCCCCAAGAGGGAATTCAAGCACAAGCTGATGGGGGCGCGTGGCTAGCGTGGGGGTGCACTGATACACCTAGAGGTTTTCAAGGGAGAGGAGGATGCTTATTGTCGGTGTACAAGTACACTGGCTGGGTAACGCAGGGTGTATTTTTCGGGAAAAGGGTGCATGTGCGCCCGATGCACCCGACAACACCCTTTTTTCTTAGAGTGCGGTTCTCGAGTACTGATCGGAGCGACTTTTAGAGCTCAGCTCTTAGGCGGCCGTTTCCGCGTATAGCGGCGTCGGCGTCGCCGTCGTCGTCGGCGTAACCGAGCGCGTTGTATTATGGGACGTCTACAGACCTATCCACGAATTCAATTCCCCCACTAAATTTAGCGATGATACTTAATTGGTGTGTAGGTCTGCGACGTCTCATAATGCAACACTGCGCATTTAGTTTCCCCGCTAAATTTAGCGGTAAAGCTAACATTACATGACCTCACGTGATGTTTATTTTCCCGCTGAATCTAGCGGAGAAACTGAATTTGTTTCAAGGTGACGTGAAAGGAAGTCATGTGACGTTATTTTGCCCGCTAAATTCATCAGGGAAACTGAATTGTTGTTGAGGTCACGTGGCGTCAATTTTCCAGCTAAATTTAGCGGGGAAACTGAGGGAGGAGAGAGGGTATGGAGGAAAAGGAAGGAAGGGTACAAAGGAGGAGGAGGAGGAAGGGTATGGAAAAGGAGGAGGGTGCAGAATCAGTATCTGAGGCGACTGATCTATATTTGTACATATATATACAGGGTGTTTCACGAAAGGTTGACAAATTCGATATTGCGAAAACTACGCGTCGCACCAAAAAAAGGCTGCTGTCGTTTTTGGTCCTGGGTCAGGAGCCTATTTAGGAAAATTAGTAAAGTCCGAGATAATTGAGTTGTTAATTATTTTTACGTAATTAACTTTTTTAGTATTGGGTTTACGGGCATGGTTTCAACTAGAAAATTGCTCAGCGTCACCGAAAACCACTAAATCAACAAACTGCAGAACAATAGGAGGCACATGCCGCATTTTACGGCTTTCTGAAAAACCGCACAGATTCGAATGGTTTTTAAGTTTTGGTTTGTTATCGGAGCGCGTCTCGGCCCCGGCAGCACCGCGCCCCGTGGAGAAACTAGTGCAACCAACCTCTGCTGCGCTGTCATCGCGCGACCGCAGCAGAGGCTGGTTGCACTATCTCTCCACGGGGCGCGGTGCCGCCGGTGCCGAGAATGCGCTTCGATAGCAAACCGAAACTAAAAACCCGTCGAGTTGAGCGGTTTTCAGAAAGCCGTACAATGCTTCGCGTGCCTTCTATCGATTCTGCAATTTGTTGATTTAGTGTTTTTGATGATGCTGAGCAATTCTCTAATTGACAGCATGCCCGTAAACTAATATTAAAAAAGTTAATTACACAAAAATAATTAACAATATAATTATCTCGGACTTCAAAATTTTCCTAAATGAGCCTACTTGGGACCATGCGACGAGCCTATTTTTTTTGGTGCGACGCGTAGTTTCGCAATATCAATTCATATCCACCTTTATGGAAGCAGCCTGTATATTTCTTTCTCAAATTGTTTAGCACGGTATTTTGCAAAATCAAAATACCTCAAGAGCGGCGCTCTAAATTCGAATACAGAAATGTGTAAACGTCTTTAATTTTTTTAATGCAGGCTTCTGTGGCAGTTTCCCAACTGAGT
Organism: Ixodes ricinus; assembly: GCA_037355805.1. Lineage (NCBI taxonomy): Eukaryota > Metazoa > Arthropoda > Arachnida > Ixodida > Ixodidae > Ixodes > Ixodes ricinus. The sequence continues at coordinate 57,225 of JAZHYW010002668.1, forward strand.
ATTCTAGTTAACGTTGGTTTCAACTTCCGAGCCTAATGGCGCCAAATACCAGCAGTCGGCGCATAGGTCAAGGCGGTAGTTTCGTTTCTTTCGTTGTAGAAAATATACGAACTTGCACTCCTAGCCTCAGACATAAAATAAAGATATAGCATGCTTTATATTATAAATATGCAAACTTATACGAAAGATGTAAACTTAAAATTAAATTTAGCAACAGCTGAACGGCACTGCGACTACCACGGCTCTCGGATATGCGCCTGTCCGGAAAGAAAGAAGGGCGGAAAGCTCGAAAAAAAGCAAGGAGACGCCCAACTTGCAGGATCGGCTCCTCATTCTGACGTTAGTTACGTTATGCCTTCAAGCAGATTTGACTCTAGGAATGCTCTAAGTGGGGCAGACTTGTGTTTGTTACTTGAAAAATATAATGGATTACAATTACAAATTACCGAGCTTCAAGTGTAATGGATTACCGTTACAAATTTCTTTCGCTGAAAAGTAACGGATTACTTTACTCGTTACTTTACAAAATTAATTTCGCGTCCACCATTTCTGTACACTTATCCCGAAAATGATGGAAACAATTTTGATATTTTTCAAACATGTGCAATACTACTTTTCAATCCTCATACGCCCGCATTATGGTAGTCCTTGTAAAAATAAAATATTGAATTAAAGAGAAAGAGTGTAGGTGCACTCTGACAAGGCACCGAACTGCAACCACACCTGCCATCCAGCTAGCTTACGGCTTTCGGAAGTGATCCCTGGAGTTCTGCGAGAGAAAGCTAGCGATGCACATGCTCGGTAGCAGCAGCTACCTCCGCTACGAGATTCCGAGCTAAAGAAGGGATGTACGCAAGCTCCTTTTTGACTCGGGTGTTTCGCCTGGTATTCACAAGAAATGAAAAAAACTTGGTTTTTACGTTACAATGCAGAATGCAGGTGTCCCAGCTTACCTTGATGTGTTTCCGTAGATTAGAGTTTGTCGTTCTTGCTGATGGCAATGTGTGTTGTTTGGCAAGCAAAGTATGCACTGAAACTTTAGGTTTCTGTTCTCCTTAATGCCCTGAATTTTGAACACCTCATTGGGAGATGGCCATGAAGACGACGGACACTTCATGACCGAAAACTCGACCAGTCAGAGAATAAGTTGCGGTTACGGGTTATCGAAGTTCATCGGTTCTCACTTTCATACCAATATTCTTGGAGGCCATGAGGGGGGGAGGGTATAGCGACCGAGAGAAGCGGTGGCCATCGGTATCACAAAACAATAGAGGACGACACAACTTCTACGCGTTCTCTCCTCTCTCCTCTCTCGGTCAGCACTCCTTAGACGGCCTAACCCCCCCCCTTCATTTATGTTGACAGTTGACTGTAAAGTGAGGAGTGGACTCGACCACTGTGCCCAGACAAGGAAACCAAAATAAGTATCGTCCGTACCCTCGAAGACGATGCTCTTAGCCCTCGCACCTGGTGCTTTTCGGCCGTGCCTCAAGAGCGTGCTAGAATACAGTAGCGCACATCAAAGACAAAGAAAATTCGACCCCCCGCTCGAGGCTACATCGTCTGTTACGCGAGTTGTGAACCCGCGAAACGAGGTGCTATGGACTCGCGTTTGGTGTCTGTGCGGGTGGCGTTAGACGTCGAAGAAGTTGGAAATGGTGAAACGGCGTAAAAGACAAAAACAAATAAACACGAGGAGCTTTCTCTTGCCCGGGAGAAGAAGAAAGACACGATGGGAGGCGACGGAGAGCCTACTCGGCTTTGCCTTACTTGATTTTTGTCTTTCGTACATTTGTACATACCTTGCCCGTTTTTCTAAGGGACCTAATGGCCGTTCATAAAAAAAAAAATTGTGTTTTCTTTTCGGCAATTATTTTATTCCTGATGTTTTCTATTTTGCTAAACTTGCTCTCTCTATGCTGCTGAATGTTTTTCTCGTGTTGCTGCAGTCCTGTATTATGCTCATATTTTTTAAACAGTAACGAGTGGTTAAAGTAATCCGTTACCAATATTTTGCAACAAATATACATTACAAATTACTTCCGAAAAAGTTAGTGGCAATTACAAAATTCCTTGAAAAAGTAACGGATTACTTCCCAAATCTGTGGTGGTGTTGCTTTCGGCCCGCTGGAACTACACGAAAGGAGGAGAGAATTAAGGAGAAGGCACGACGCTGCGCTTGGGCAAGAAACAAAGGGACGACATTTGATGCAACTTCTCTCCGGCTCCAACTGCGCACGCGCTTGCTCGGCACACTTGCCCTCTCGTTCTTTTTTCGCCATCTTATCTTTCGAAATGATGAGGAAACACAGGAGTCTCGGGGAAACAGGGCGCTCTATTATTTTATTTTCATGCCAAAACTGGTGCATATTTTACGTGAATCTTATACTGTGCACGGCCCGCAGGCAGCCGGCTACGAGACCCGGCTCCCATGTCTCGAGTGCTAGAAATGACGTGCTCCATAGTGATCTCATCTCGTCGATTCATTTTCGTTCAAAAGTAGGTCTGCTGTTTTAACGTATTCCCATAGTTTATACTTATCTGTATTCAGTCGCCGTTCGTTTCATTTTATTTTTTTCTCAGCTTTTTGTAATGCACAACAATCCCGCTACAAGGCTGCAAGCGGGTGCTATTCGTTGAGGAAGCATCTCGACACTGCGAACTCTCGATCAGTGAGGTGAAACTGCCATAGATAAAGCTACGAGCTCTGGACTCTCGCCTTCAAAAAATTATCTCCATTAAAAGACAATTACTTGTTCAGAGTCTTGTAATAAAAAATTGTAAGGAAAGCAAGAACTGTCAAATTAGATGATAGTTTTTTAGATACATGTTGAGCTTGGTTAATTCCTGAGTGAATTGAGCAACGGGAATGACAGTGTAATTGCTCCCTTGCTCCATTAAAATTGCCGGCAAGTTGGCGGGTGGTGTCATTTTAATTATTGTTAACACATCACGTCAAGATGCCACTGGCCAAACTGGGAGTTTACAAAAAGTATAGAGCGCGAAAATTCTTCTCTTTAAAAGGTAACTGCAAAGAAAAAAAGTGTTTTTTAAACAGCCTAATTAGGACAAGCATGTCACAAAACAAATGTTCCGCGAAAAAAATAATTTTTTTAGCAATATTTACGTCACAGGACGTAATTTAGTCGGAGTCGAACCTCTCCACATTTGAAACTCCCGCTCTTTCGATCCCCGCGGAGAACTACGCCCCGCCCCTCACTCTTGGATTTGCTTTTTTTTGTTGTTGACTTGGCTGCTGAGCTGAGTTTCTCGACTTCCGGTGAGATCTGGCAACAACGCACGTTAAACGTCACGCACGTTGCACGTGAGGGCACGGCTTCGCCGAAAGGATGGCTTCTAAGATGCCGCTTCTGTTTTCGATCGTACAGGCTCTGGTTTACGCGGAATCAACAGCATCACCATCGAGCCCTTATCAAGCAACGTGGGCCATCGGTTATCACCCCATGTTGGAAGAAGGATTTGCTGCGCAGCGCTACGGCACATCGTGGACTACGCCCCCTTCGAGACTATAAACAGCGGCCACACGACGGAAATCCTCAGAGGGCACGGCTTCGCCGAAAGGATGGCTTCTAAGATGCCGCTTCTGTTTTCGATCGTACAGGCTCTGGTTTACGCGGAATCAACAGCATCACCATCGAGCCCTTATCAAGCAACGTGGGCCATCGGTTATCACCCCATGTTGGAAGAAGGATTTGCTGCGCAGCGCTACGGCACATCGTGGACTACGCCCCCCTTCGAGACTATAAACAGCGGCCACACGACGGAAATCCTCAGAGGGCACGGCTTCGCCGAAAGGATGGCTTCTAAGATGCCGCTTCTGTTTTCGATCGTACAGGCTCTGGTTTACGCGGAATCAACAGCATCACCATCGAGCCCTTATCAAGCAACGTGGGCCATCGGTTATCACCCCATGTTGGAAGAAGGATTTGCTGCGCAGCGCTACGGCACATCGTGGACTACGCCCCCTTCGAGACTATAAACAGCGGCCACACGACGGAAATCCTCAGAGGGCACGGCTTCGCCGAAAGGATGGCTTCTAAGATGCCGCTTCTGTTTTCGATCGTACAGGTGGGTGACAATCTGTCCAGCCTTAGAAGCGACAATAGATTTCTAGTTATCCTGCCGTGCCCTCACGCGGTTTTTCAGTATGTGTCTGAGTGTTATCAAATGCTGTTACTGCTGTCTGGTGATGTTGAGCGAAATCCAGGCCCTCATACGAAGGGCGAGAGTGATGCCTCCCTTCAAAAGATTTTGGCTGGTCAGTCAGCCATTAGGGAGGACATACGAGAAATCAAAGAGCGTTTCGATAAAAAAATTGACATGCTTAATCAAAAGTTTACTAAATTAGAAGAAGAGGTACAAACACTGCGTGTTAGTAGCGAGACGATCCACAGGCTCGAGTGCACTTTGGGTGACATGCAATCAAGCATTATCTCGCAACAAGAAAAACTAACCGCCCTAGAAGATAGGAGCAGAAAAAACAACCTTGTAGTATTTGGCATCCAGGAGCCTGAAAATGAAACCCCGGAATCGCTCCAAACAGAAATTGTGCAAAACATCTTCAGGGACAGGTTAGGTGTATCGGTTCACTCCGTAAAACGGATACATAGACTGGGTATCAGGCGAAGCGGAAAAACTAGACCAATTATCTTGAAGCTGTCAGATCACATTGAAAAAATTTCGGTGCTCAAAAACTGCCGTAAGCTGAAAGGGTCGCGTATTTTTATAAATAATGACTACTCACAAACTACGCAAGAGAAGCGAAGGCTACTGTGGGCCAGCGCCAAAGAGGAAAGAGATGAGGGTATTAAGATGCACCTGGTTCATGATAAGATTAAAATTAATGACGAGCTGTACTTTTGGAATGACGTCACTGAACGCCGCGAACGAGTGCAACAAAAGCAGTATGACAGGGCGTGACGATGCAGTGAAACAAAAAATAAACAGTTTGTTCTGATTAATATTAATGCGAGGAGCGTACTAAACAAAGTAGATGAGCTTGAACAGATTTTGCTTCTTCATGACCCCGACGTGGTAGTGATAACTGAAACGTGGTTGCACGCTGGAATTACGGATGAAGAGATTATTCCGCCAAATTACAAGATTATGCGCAAAGACAGGGGGTCAAGAGGAGGTGGAGTTGCGCTTGTGGTTAAGAAGGAGCTTGAGTGTTTCTCACTTGGTGAAGTACAAGGTAATGAAAGTGTATTTTTCAAGGTCAAAATAAATTGTGAATCCATTATTGTAGGGGCTTTTTACAGGCCGCCAAACAGTTCTATTGAAATCCTTGAGCAGTTATATGACTTTTTGGGAGAAAACGTGACCGATGGCTCCAGAGTTGTTATTGCAGGCGACTTTAACCTTCCTGGTATACAGTGGGATACGCTGTTGCCAGGTCCAGTACAAGTGAGAGATTGTGAAATGCTTCTTGAGATGGCATTTAATTTTAACCTAGATCAAGTGGTTACCGAAATTACTAGGAACGGAAGTACTGGTGGTTCAGTTTTAGACTTAATATTTTTGAGTAACAACTTTGGCACCTACACGGTCACGCTTCATGAAGGGATGTCTGACCATAAGATTGTTCGCCTCGAGACTGAGCTTGGAAAACGAAAACACTGTGAAAGGTTGGAGCCTAAATTTGTTCCTGATTTTTCAAAGGCTGATGATGTAACCATTCTTGACTACTTGGAAATGGCTTTTGATAACTTTGAGTGTTGCACTCCTGTGAACGAACTTTGGGAATGCTTCAAAAGTTGTGTAAAGTACTGTATATCTAATTATATACCTTATAAGCAGATTATTGAAAAGCGAAATAATCCGTGGGTTACAAGAGAAATTCTGCAACTTCAGAGAAAGTTAAAACGAAAGCGTCGCAAACGACCAGTAAATGTAGCAGATGTGAGTGCGTTATCAAGCGAACTAAAAGAAAGAACTCAAGTATCAAAGACTAATTTCTTTTCTATCAAAATGACTTCTTTTATGAAAAATGCTCCACGAAGGTTTTGGAGTTATCTTTCCCCATCAAAACCGATGATCTCACAACTTACAATAAAGGACGAGATGGTTGTTAACAACTACGATATAGCCACGGAGTTTAATCAATTCTTTCATTCAGTCTTTCAATGCAGTGTGAGCGATGCTGGAGTAACTTTGGGAGACCGGCCGGTGCTTAACGAATCAGTAACCATGGAGGAAATTTCAATATCGCAAGAAGGAGTTTTTGCTTTATTATTGGAGCTTGATGAGAAGAAATCTGGTGGACCAGATAACATCCCAAACACGTTTTTGAAACGATATGCTGAGTGGACCTCAAAGTTTCTAACTGTTATATATTCTGCATCTCTACTTCAACATGAAATTCCCAATGACTGGCGTCGTGCAAAGGTTGTGCCAATTTACAAAGCTGGCGACAGGTTTAGCGTGAATAACTACAGACCAATTTCTCTGACCTGCACCAGCTGTAAACTGTTAGAGCATATTTTATCGCAGCGTTTGAACATTTTTTTTGAAAATGCTAATATTCTGTTCAAAAATCAACACGGGTTTAGGCGGAAGTTGTCTACGACAACTCAGCTGTGTGAGTGCGTACATGATTTTGTTTCAAATCTAAATAACGGCGATCAAACGGATGCTATATTTTTAGACCTATCCAAAGCATTTGATAGAGTTAACCATTCGAAACTTTTAGCAAAGCTTGAAAATTACGGAGTAGATTACACCCTGCTTCAGTGGATAAAAGCGTATCTTTCGCTAAGAACGCAATATGTTGAGGTTAACAACATCCACAGCGAAGACTTAAGCGTTGACTCGGGGGTTCCACAGGGGTCGGTGTTGGGCCCAATTCTTTTTCTGGTATATATAAATGACCTCGTTGATGACCTTGACGCTAATGTAACAGTGAGGCTTTTCGCGGATGATTGTTTAATTTACACAAGGGTCCGGGAGCAAGCAGATCAGTTTCGATTGAGTGCATCATTAGCAAAAATTGTCGAGTGGTGCGATCATTGGGATATGAAAATAAACAGTGAAAAAAGTGTATTGCTTAGAATAACAAATAAAAAATCCGAGCGGCCATTTACGTACACTGTGGGGCTCGCCCCTAAAACAAGTTTCCTCTTTAAAGTATTTGGGTCTGATTTTCGAAACACACATGAAATGGAATGATCACATTGATAAAATTTGCTCTGCGGCACAGCGTAAACTGGGATTTCTTAGACGAAATTTTAAATATGCAACGGTTGAAGCCAAATTAGTAGCATACAAAGCTCTTATACGACCCATACTTGAGTACGGCTGTGTCATCTGGGATCCGTACCACAAGAAATACATAGAAAGACTGGAAAAAGTTCAAAGGAGTGCTGCACGTTATATCATGAGCCGTTATAGACGCACCGATTCGGTTTCAGCAATGATCGATGATCTTAAATTGGAACCCCTAGATGAGAGGCGGAGAATAATTAGACTAAAGTTTATTTTTATGATGAGTAAAGGTTGCTTTAATATTGATTCGACCAGATATTTGATGCACAACCCCTCTCATTCTGCCAGGTTGTCGCACGATATTGTTTTTAAACCGTACTGGTGCAAAACATTGCAGTACCAGAAGTCGTTTTTCCCCCGTACCATAGAAGAATGGAACCACTTGCCTGAGGAGATTGTAAAATCAATAGAACCCAAGTCGTTTGAAAACTGTCTTAGATTATTTTTTAACAATTAACTTATTTCAGTTTGACTGTTTTTGTTATCCTATTGTTAACGTGAACGGAAGTTGCTTCTGTCTGGCTCCTCTTGCTTTCTTTATTTTGTTATTGTTGATTTGCCCCTTTCCATGCTGCGTCATGGAAGTTTTCCTGTGTTTGCCTGGACTTTCTTCCGTCCAGTATGTGTTCAAATTGTATCTGTATCTGTATGTAATTGTATCTGGACTTTCTTCCGTCCAGTATGTGTTCAAATTGTATCTGTTTCCTCTCCTGCAAAGACCTCGAAAGAGGTCGCAGTATTTATAAATAAATAAAAAAATAATAAACATGGCGCCGGTATTGTTTTGGTTTGATGGTACACGAGAATAGAGCTGTAACGAGAAGCTGCGCGGTTTGCGAGCACATAGCGAAGACGTGACCGGAGAAGTGCCCCTGTGATGTTCCCGGAAGGCGGAAAGTATCATTCGTAATCGTCGTGTGTGCTTGGAGAGCGAAGGGAGTCACAGGGTCCTGAGTGCGCAACCACAAGCCAACGTTCACGACAGCGCTGCGTTGACTTCGGCGATCTCGTTCTGTTTAGTGCAACACGGCGATGCGACAAAGAACTGAAACGTTCGTGGTGTGTGTAGTGCGGTGCTTGAAGTAGACCCACACGGAGCACAGATTGGTTGTTGTGGGGTTCAGTCCCGACGTCGTCAGCTGATCCAGTCACACTGGTCGGGAGGACGCAGCTAGCGTTATTAAATCATCCTTTTGTTCCGTTTTAAAATGAGGAAGATTCCCGACGCATACCGTGAGTAAAAAGCTGCGGGCGTTTTCAACAAAATTACGTCGTTTTAGTTGATCAATGAACTCCAAATTGTTGTCCTAAGTCTGCCGTTTTAATGCTTCGTGTTGTTGGACTGCGTTTGCACAGCGACGTGTTGCGCTCATCGTGCAGTGTGAATAAATTTGGTCAAGATTTCGTACCTGCCCACAGATGCACGAACTGAGACCATTTTTTACGTAGTGAACATAGTGCTCCTTTTTATTTTGTGTGTCTAGTTGCGGACGTTAGGTGCACCCGGTGCGAATCTCGACGGCCTCCGGAGTGATATGACGAGAACGTAACTGGACACGTTTGTCGCTACGCGAACGCCCGATTGCCTCCAGCCAAATAGCGTTCCTTTCAGGGCGACATAGCTGCTGGAAGGCTCGCTGTCGGGATCACTTATCTGACATCTCCGAAAAGTCGGCATTTGCACAAGCCAGCAAGCAAAAAAAGAAAAAAGCACGCTAAGCAAACAAAAAGGAAAACGAAGAACCGCGCTAAGAAAGCCAAAACCCCGCGCCGCTTCACATGCAGCGATTCCGCCGCCGAAATCGCTGCCGCTAGCGGCGCGGCGGCACGGATCGCGAGGTTTCATTTCACATGAGCGTTTTCTGCCGTTGCGATAGCCAATGTTGCTTGCAGAAAGCAGATGCGATCACTTTCACGGCCTCAGTCACCTCTTCCCAGAGTTTCTCTTTGGTCCCATTGTTTCTAAATGTTTTGAGCTGGGCGTCCCAAAGAACCCGACGCTTCGACACTTCACTGATAAGCAGTTCATTGAACTGGGCGCGATACATTTTGTCTTACTTGGCGGACGATCTGTGTTCAAAAAGACATGTCAATGTCGCTCAGTTCTTCTTCGTCTTTTAATTTTCTCACTAGCGCTCGCACGAGCCGCTTCCGATGAGCGTCTCTTGCTCTCGCTACAGTTGGCACTCAGGCGAGGAAAGTAAAAAAGAGCCGTGTGTTTCATTCAGAAAACAAATTCCGAAGAAGGGGACAGCAATCACCCTCCTCCATAATCTCCTGAACAGTTCCGACGCCACTGCCGAAGCAAAGAAGCTCGACCCGCCGGAGAAAAAGAAACCGCAAAGCAGTCGCTTACGTACTTTCCCTTCTTGTCGTCTTCTTCAAGAACGAGAAAATGCTGCCGTCCTATGCGCCAGCTTTCCCGCAATGTTTCTCCTTCTGTCACGTGATTTCCCGCCGCGCTGTGAGTGGCCAGCTGGGAAGCTGCCGCTCTGCCGCGGCGAAAAATTTCCAACCCGGTGGAACCCTGCCGCTCAGCCGCTGCGGCTGGCCAGAGCGCCGCGACGGCAGAAATCGCGCCGCTCTAGGGCCAAAATCGCTGCATGTGAAACCCGCTTAATACCTGCGACAGCTGCTAAACACACACTACTTCACTTCAGAAGTCTCACTCAAGCACCTGGGTCAACAGGAAACATTGATCACTTCGACGAAACGATCAGTCGAGGTGGGCGAGACAGGCGGGAGCAGAGACTTCGGCAGCCATGAAAGAATGGCGAAGCTTGTGTTTGTTATGGTATGAATCCAAACAGAAGTGCCCGTCTTGTAAACCCTTTGTAAAGAATAATAACTCTCATCACATGGGTTATTCTTTAAACATAAAAATATGCGCTCAAAAGGAAATTGTAACATATAACAAAGGTTCAACAACCAAGATCTAAGCTGTAAATCAAACTCTTAGCCAATGTGGGTTGACGTCACGGAACCCAAACTTCGTGGCGCGCGATTTAAAACGGACGAAATAGCCGCAAACTAAAATCAGTCTCACGCAATAAATATTGGTGTAAACAATTTTTTTCTCGCGGAAAAATTGTTTTTTTTGCATGCTTGTCCCAATTAGGCTGTTTAAAAAAAAAACATTTTTTTCCTTTGCAGTTATTCTTCAAAATTTCTTGACCCCAACATCTTGCGTTCGCCCTCGACCTTTCCGGTGTGGGCTATCCAGCCCCCACACTCAAATGAGTTTGAGACAGCTGGTATAACCAATGCAGAAGCTGATCCCTAATCATCAGTAGATCCGTCTGTGTACACTTGAGTGAAACTGTGGTATTGATTGTATAGGTGGAAGAGAGCACTTGTGCCGCCACCATGATGGTGACGGAGGTTTTCATCTCTTTTCCATTTATTGTCGTGTGTACTTAGGGCATCGTCAACGTGCAAGGGGCAGGGGAGACTAACATTTTTCATTAAGTGTGACTTGGTAGGTGGCGTTGATGCTTTAAAAGAACTTTATGTAATCGTGCTGTTGTTTTGGTCATAAGTTTATGGAAAAGAGGGTGATCAATGTGTTGTGTCTTTAAATAGGTTTGGAGACGAACATTAAACATGTGGATATTTATTGAAATGGAATGTTAAAATGAAATGTTGGCAGTTTTGTTAGGCGATCAGGCAACACTGCCCAATTTAGTCACACCATGGGTCCCGGAAACCATGTGATCATGATATTTAGTTGAACGCTTCCTCATTTAGTGAGTCGCTACGCTTCAGAGTAACGACACTTGGACATATTGTGGCTTAAAATCATGGTTGCCAGTTATTTGAAGCTTTATCTAAAATCACAGGAAACGCTTTTCCGTCCTCCACGAATGTTTAAACAACCCGCGACAGAGCATAGCAATATTGCATCAGCTTCCTAGCACCGCATCTAATGCAGAGAAAGTCGGACTTTTGGATCACGACGATCGGCAGTTGATTTTGCTCTGCACAAGACCCAAAATGGCGGCGCCCAAAACAATTTTGGGGAACGGAGTGCCGATGCTTTAAGCGCAGCTCATTTAGTGAGTCGAGGCATGAAGTGAACTCGGGTTTATTCTTTCCCTCTTCGTCTTTATCGTTTAGTGATTTCAATTATATCAAATAATGAACACTTTATATCACGCTACGCTTGTGTAATTATTTGTCTTAGATTTATTACCCTGACCCAGTACTTAAACCGTTCCTTTATCGATAGTAAATCCTCAAATATAATATCTAAATGTGAAGGTAAAACGACACGGAGATTGATGATGATACAGACGCCAACGCCGCCCTCGAAAATTTTTTGAACTTAGAAATCAGCAGCTTTGTCTGCCATCCGCCAGGTAGCGCAACAAAACACCCAAACAGCTTTTAATTGTTTTTAAAATTAGCTAAGCTCTACAACTATCAAGAAACCAAAGCAAGATCACTGGGAAAATCTAATTCATCGCAATGTATATCTATTCCATACAATAAATGTTATTAGATGCCAATAAATCTGTTTGATGTCCAAAAAAGATGTGCGTCAAAAACAGGTAAGTTTGAAGGGCTCCCGGAGCGTTATGACTTTGAAAATAAAAAAAAGCCACCGTCCACCTTTTGGGCAAATATTGTAGTTCTAAATGTTATAAAAGATTTTACCATAGTTTAATTATTTACTCAGCGGCATTTGAATTACCATGACTCAAAGCACGAAAAAGAGCTTCGTTTGATATAGAATATCTAAACAAAAAAAGTTTACACAACATTAAATTTTTTTCTGTATATTACCATTTATAAGCACTACATCTGTAGCTAAGTTCATTGCCCTAGCCTTTTTTATTAAAAACATATTTGTGCTGAAAGATGTCAATTTTAGGGCAATATTTGGAGAGCTGAAAAAAACAAAGTAGTGCTAATACCAAAAAAGTATATCGTAACATTCTGCTCCGACATCATCTTAACAAAACTGCTCTATTGGAACCATGCTATCTTTAATGAATCGTTCATAAAACATGAACCAGCGGAGCAAGTGAGGGTCCGCGCCATCATATTCGCAACGCTACAAATGCGCATGAACTATATAAACCAATACATACATAATATCAAATGAAAGAGGATTGCATTGCCTTTCGAAGGACATCAATCCCACAAAACAGTACTTAAAAGGAGATGAGTAGTGACCTGCCAAAAAGTACCTAAACTGCCACATTCAGTGGGACCGTGGCCTTAAGGAAGCGTAAGGGCCGAGAACGGGGGTGGGGATTAGAGCGATCAGTGCACGCGTGGCTGCTTCGTCGTCGCGACAATTCGTTGGAAAGAAAACCGATAGATGGCGCGCACTGTTTTCGCTCCGTTGAGGACAACATTGAGGAGCGCAAGATACAGGACAAGGGAGGATTGTCTACGGTGAAGGAATTGAAGAGGCAATTCCAGGCGGAAAGAAGACGGGCAGACAAGCTTCAGGAGAGACTTCAGGAAGTTCTCAACGGCACGAGTTTCGGGAGATCTGACGAGCTGTTTCAGCCCATTAGCTACGAGGAGCGCCAGCGCGGCGACTCCAGCAGCAACAATACTCCAATTTCCTTTTCCTTTTTAATGCGAATAGCATTCTTTGGATACTTCACGCACTTTTCGCCTATGTATCTATCTATCTATCTGGCTATCTAACCTCTTTCGCCGCGGGTCGATAAATAAATAAAAAAGACCGGCGCCGGCTGGGATTCGAACCGTTGACCCTTTGATCAGCAGGCAGACGCGCTAACCACAGAGCTATGAAGGCAGTCATTCAACGCACTCTAAACGGTTGTTTATATCTTTACCATAGGACGCGCTTTACAGCGCTGTCACAGCTACCGGTGCGCGCGCGTTCCATGCACGAGGGCTCATTCCGCTCTCGTGAGGCTGAGCACGGCTGCTAGCTCACCCTCTCCCGCACTCGGGAGAGGATGATGTAGCGGCCGTGCTCAGCCTCACGAGGCGGAATAAGCCCTCGTGCATGGACGCGCGCCGCGCTGTGACAGCTCGTAAGCGCGTCTGGTAAAGATATAAACAACCGTTTAAAGTACCGTTGGTTGAGACTAGCTGAGACGCCAGAAAGTCTGGTCGGTACCATTTTGAGTGTTTGTGCGTATGGCGCGTGCTTTGCTCGCCTTCCTAAGTGACACAAACGCACGTGCTGGGCTGCGGAGATCGTGCGCAGGGCTGTGAAAGTGTCAACAAATTTAGAATCGCCTCAAGAGTGGGCTGGCGTATCTAGAGTGTGCCGGCCACCTGACGAACGCGCATAACTCCGCACCGTTTGATGCTATTCGCATTAACGTAGATAATCATTCCCAAAGGATGGGTTCTGCTGATTTTCTTTCCTTCCTTTTTTTTTTTCTGGGGGGGGGGGGGGGGCGTGTCTGTTTTGCAGACGCTCGTTGCAAAGAGCAAGCGCCGCATAAATACATACATACATACATACCTTTCTGCTTGGAGACCCGTTTAATTTGACGAGTTTGGCGTCGAACACGGTAGAAAGAAACTGTGTTTCTTCCACCGTAACCTAAAAGCCCCTATTTTTAAGACATTTTGAGTGAGCGAGGGAGCGAGCGATTGTCACGGCAGAGTGAAGTCTGGAAAAAGCGAAACAACGTAATCCCGCTGCATGAGCTCTGGTGCATCCGGATCCTCTTGCAGTGCTATGAACTCGTGCTCTAGCCTTCGCTATAATCAAAGTAATACCCCCTTCACACGGTCAACACAAGGTACCTTTAACATAGGTCCCTTTGCTATCGGCGAATTAGCCCGCGCTCTTGGGTCGTGAGCACACGCCACGCGTGGAAGATCGTTAATTGATTGGCCGCAGAGAATAAAGGTCCCTTAGCTAAAAATACAGTCGGGACAAAAGTCTCCAGGATACGCGAGCTGCGACTGAAACGCATTGCTCTGCCATCTGCCGGCGGGTCGCCTGGTTTCGAGATCACATAAAAGCGCATGCGCGTCCTACCATAGAGTAATATAGTAAACTTAAAGACAGGACACAAGCGCGGTTTCGCGGCCCAGATACGTGCGTCTACTACCCTCCGCAAGGCGGCGCTTTTTAGTAATGTGTTTTACATTATTTTCTTTAAAAGTATTTCTTTTTAGAATTGTCACACCCTAGTTATATTTAACATATTTAAAAATATGAAATAGTTTTCAAATACTACGTCACAATCACGTGATGTATGGCGCTTGGTATGATGGCGTCTCCGCATGGTTGGCATGAATATGGTGTACTAGAACTGCCGTCTGCCCTTCTCCCCACCGTGCTTCCTCAACGCTCTTCGGTCGCCTCGCAAGCAACGAGGGGACGCATAACCACTCGCGTTCTCGAAACGTTCACCTTGAGTTCGTGCTTCATGTAGCCGAGCAGCTTCAGTTCTCTGTTTTCGCGCCATAATTGGCGTCAGGTCGTCAGGTCCTACTTCTTTGAACAGAAGGTAAGTTCTTTGCAACTTTATATTTTCCGTTGGTTAGCACAAAGATTGCGTAAACGGCACGACGAGACAACACTTCTTTCACACACTTGTGTTGATCCGTCACGCGTGCGATAAGTTTTTGCTGTATTGTGACGCCGATCGAGCTATATCATCTTGTGACATGTAGGATTCACTTTTCGTGTATTTTTTCGTCAGCCGATAGTTTTCTGCCTTCGATATAAACTGCAGGAACGTGTCGTTGAGCTTGGATCCAATAGATGATGGACTTTAAGCTCTTCGTCGCTTTTTCCCCCGCTGAATCAGGTGATGCCCTACGGAAGTTACTGCTGCGTGCTCTGGTGCGCCAACAATGGAAAGACAAATAAAAAGCCAGGTGTTACGTTTTTCCGGATTCCACGTGATTCAAGGTACGTATATATTTCGATTCAGTCCTTACTTAGACCATTTTCTGGAAGCAAACACTCAGTATAAGTGAAAAAAGATATTTGCAAAGACAACATATATTTTTTTTTAATATTCTTCTTTACAGTACGTATGGCAAGTCAAGAAAACTTCCAAATATTTCGGGGCTAGATAGATGGTGTTGTCTGAGTTACACACCACGTTTAACAAAAACAAAAGGGCAAAAAAAAATGAATATTTTCAGCATGAGCAATCTTTCACAAATAGTTTGCAAATGACACCCATAAAATGATGAAATGACAAGCAGCCAAAAATTTCTTTGATAAAACTTTAGCATGAATACAAAGACACCGATCTCTTTCATGTTGCGTGACAGGGTGGGTTTCAAATTTATGACCATTGTTTGTTTGTCCATATAGTACTGCACTGTAAAAAAGAAGAAAAAAGACTATTGGAGGATATACAACCGTGAACTTTGCGAAACGCGAAGGTTTCACTTAGCGGTGGCATTCAAAACTTTCGATATGCAAAAGAGCAGAGCTCACACATTTGCAGTTTATATCACCCGTTCAATGAATGTAACATAGGTAGTAAGTACAATGATTTTTTCAGGTCAAGGACATGGGTACGGTATGCTAACCGCTCATAGGAAAGACCGCCACACAGCTCAACGTGGGCTACCGCATGTGTGGTAAACACTTCACTACAAAAGACTTTATGGATCCTGGACAGACGACACTTACCAAAACTGCTGTCCCTACTGTTCGACCGGCAATAAGTAGGCTCTCTGCAACAATTACAAGGTAATAACTTTTATTTGCTGGCAGATTGTAACAGGTTCCAATTTTATATTTTTGTTGTAACCAATGCTAGCTCTACTTTATCGGTGCCACCTGCCAGCATGATGTTAATGCTGCTCCTAGCACAGTCTCGATTGTAAAATCGGCTTTATTTTTGTTTAATTAGTTGCCACACAACAGTTGTATTTCCAGTTATTTTATTGTTTTGTGCATTATCTTTGTAACATCTTAGCCCTATGTATAGCATTACTTTCAGTCGCAATGACAGCCAAAATTAGTTGAAATAATGTTACTACAGCCGGAGGTCACTCTGCATTAAAACATGGCAATTTGTGTCCTCCAATCGAGTGTTCTGCCAGTGCTGTATGACTTCTGACATGGCATGTTTGGCGTGTATCAGTCAGTGGTGATGCACACCAAATACAATATACAGCCCCTGTTTATATCGAATTTGGCAAGAGTAGAGGATCGGACTTTCACCATTCAAAGTAGACTTTTGACGTCCATGTTTAGTGTGAGCGTTTGCTCCACATGCTGCCTCGTTTTCGTGCTCAACAAGAATATGACATGGAGGGCCACAGAACGTCACCTTCCACTGGTGCTCATGATAAGCCCATTTATTTTAGAACTGATGTCCATATCTAAGATGCAAACCTTGTTCAACAGCACCGGTAGCCACAAGAAGAAACACCCGGTATAAGATCAAGATCTTGACGCGTCAAGCAGCCTTTTACATTTGCATGTGTGAACTTTGTGTCGAATATTTATTGATATCTTTATTCAGATATCTGGAGCATTTTGCACAGCTCCAGTCAGATATTTAGGTTTGTGCTTTATATGAAAAAGCGTGGCACATGCAGCATATGCCTTCCTGTGATTTTGTGTTTGTTTTGATTTTCATGATCAAGGATATTGTGTTAAGCAATGTTATCCTGGCTTTCGGTTTTTGTTGTGCCTGCTCGTAGATGTTGCACTTGTAAAAACAACACCTTTTCTAGATCGTGAGATCGATTTTGCAGCATATCAGTTTTCATTCTTCTCACATTCCGAAAGACGTGCTCATTGTTCGGCCATGTCTCGCCTGATGCAAGTTTTAGGCTATGTGAATTGGTGTGTTGAATTTCGTATAAATTTGTTTCTTGCTGTATGTAGTGTGCGTGGCGTTCTGTTCTGATTGGTAATGATAAACACATTCTATTTATTGATACACTTGCTTTTCATGTGTAAGCAGTCGTGATAGGAAAAGTAATTGCTCACTCTGTTCCCTTCCGAAACTGTTTGGTACGGTTCGGTTAGAAATCATTAGGTAAATTTTTCTATTTGCAAGAATGCCTTATATTTCTTTTATATCTGATTGTAATAAGGAGAGTATTAGTTTCTTGCAGAACATAATGTGCTTCATATCTTATTTGCTTGTTCATATCTGTTCATGAATGTGGGCGAAATAAAGAGATTTGAACCAAATGCTCTTGTTGCTTCAAATAGAGCAGACGCCATGGACACCGTGGGTGCTCTAAAACAGAAAAAAAAAGGTTTTACAGTAGAAAGCAAATGTATTATTGTAAAGACAGTTAAACGAGCTGCTGGATATATTTAACCCGAGACTGAGCATCTAGAGGGCACAGGAATGTGGAGGGGGGGGTTGTACGACGATGCCTAAGCGCGCCCAATTCGAAACCGAAACTACCTACACCGGGAACACCTAAGCACGTCCAATCCGAAACCAGAAACTTTCTATACCGGAAACCGACGCGGAAATGGAGTAACGTCTCCTAACCTCCACTAGGAGCGGTAGCTGTCAGGCGGGCTAAGTGGGCCGCAGGGCACTATGGGCGTGTCCGCTCTTTGAGTTTACTATATTACTCTATGTACCAGCTGCGTGCACCTCCTGCGTGCGTTCGCTCCTACTCACACCGCGCGCGTATGCGCAACTCTCCTCCTCCAGTCTCCCTCTCCTTCAAGTGCAGAATATAAGCGAGCGGTAGGGCAGCGTGCCCGCGGAGGAGCGAAAGGAGGATAGTTTGAGGCGCGCGGTCGCGGCGAAGCCACGCCAGGGCTTTCCGAGTGGGGTGGGCTTTCCCGCAACCCTGCGGGGGCTGGTCGCCCCATAGCGTTTCTCGGCCTC
The DNA here is from genome assembly GCA_037355805.1 of Ixodes ricinus. Lineage (NCBI taxonomy): Eukaryota > Metazoa > Arthropoda > Arachnida > Ixodida > Ixodidae > Ixodes > Ixodes ricinus. The sequence continues at coordinate 75,296 of JAZHYW010002668.1, forward strand.
TCGCGTCCGGCGCAGCCCAAATCCGGCCGCAGTCAGCAAAAAATCAGTCATAGAGGGGAATAAATTAACTACGATCCGCGATGCTCCGCATCACCCCATGGTTCCCCTCGGGAAGATGGTGTAATTTGTTCCCCACTCTTAGCGGCTTTATGGATTTTCCTATTTCGACCGTTTTGCGCGGCGGTGTCCTCCTGTGTCTTCCACTGTTTTCATATCAGCAGATGCTTAGCGCTGTCGGGTCAGAGCATCCACTAGTTAGCTTGCTGTTTCTTACGTAAACATCGCAATCACTCTCTATTGTCAACGTCAGGACACTATTTAAACAGGAACACAAAAGCCCAGTGAACGAACAATCTCAAACAACGAGGCGATGTGGTGTTCACGAAAGCGCGCTGTTGGAGGTTCCCGCCTCGTTTGTGTTTAAATCGGCTTTGAAACGGCAAATTCTGTGCATCGCTGAATAGTTCCGCTTTTAACCGCAGTATGCGTGACGGCTAGATTTCGCGGCGTTATTGTCACGTTTCCCCTTTAGGAGAAGTCCACGTCAGCTGATGCCGCCCGTCAATTACGCATCGCGTTTCAGAGTGTGAGGAGCCGCGCTCGGATACAAATGGCACAACGGGCCTGCTATGGCTACGCACTGGCGGCACCTCCGATTATCAACACGTTGAGCGCCGTTTCTTCCCTTGCAGCTGAAAAGACGGACAAGGGGAAGCGGCAGTGAACTTCGTTCTTTCTTTGGACCTAATCGTGTCAGCTATCATCACCGGTGGCGTGCTGTGCGACGAAGAGGCGTTAAAGGGTAACTGAAAAGAAAGAAAAGTGTATTTCTAAACAGCCTAATTGGGACAAGTATGTCACAAAACATTTTTTCCGCCAAATACAAAATTTTTTACAGCAATATTTATTGCGCTTGACCGATTTTAGTTTGCGGCTATTTCGTCCGTTTTAAGTCCCGCGCAACAAAGTTGGTATTATACGTCACATAGTGGCAGCTATACGTCAATAAGTGACGTATAACAGCCACTCTGCGCGCGTCGAAAGAGCGGAAGTTTCAAATGTGGAGAAGTTCTTACTCCGACTAAATTACGTGCTGTGGCGTAAATATTGCTAGAAAAAAATTAGTTTTTTCGCGGAAGATTTGTTTCGGGACATGGTTGTCACACTTAGGCTGTTTTAAAAAAACAATTTTTTTTCTTTGCAGTTACCCTTTAAGGAGCGACGCCGGGTCGTGGTGCGAGAGTTCAACTTCAAAATTGTTTTCTCGCTTTAAACAAGAATTACTTTGATTAATCTTTCAGAATGAAAAAATAATCGTTTGTTATTCCAAACCCACCATATTTTGTATTTTTACTTGGACCCTCAAGGTGAAATGAACTGTGGAAGGGTATGCACTTGGGCTAGTTGGTGATCCATGTGTTTGATGGTAAAAGCGCTAAAAAGCGCTTTACCCTTAAACACGTGAAATGAACGGCTGTTTATGCGTCAAAACGCACTTTTTCGCAAATTCAGGATTTTGTTTTGTGCCAGATATTTATTTGAGTGGTATCAATTCTTTTGATAGTTTATATATCTGCACGGCTGCCGGTAAAAACGTTTTATTGAGTCTACGCAGCAATTAAATATTTTGAATAAAATAACAAAAATGTCAAAATTTTCAAAAATAATTGTGTTTAAAAAACTAAATTAAACAAAACTGCAGAAGCCCAACCACATTGCAAGCAGATATGTACGTAACGCGTTACAAGTAACGAGTTACTTCTACCTAGTTACTATTTTCGGTAACGAGTAACGTATTTAGTTACTTTTCTAGAAAAGGAACGAGTAACGTATTTAGTTACTTTTAAGGCCAAGTAACGAGTAACGGTATCTCGTTACTTTTGAGGAGTAACGTGTACAACAACGTTTAAACAGCCTTGTTTTTATTCGAACCTGAGTATGCGTCTATTGCGAGAACGGTAGGTGGGCAACCCGAGAAACAACTAAACAGTATGACAGTACAGCAACGTATATCGCTGAACACGTCAGTCGAACAGTTCGACTGACATGTCCAGCGATAAACGTTGCTGTACTGAACTCTACAGCTGGGAATGTCCTTCACCCAGCGAACACAATAAGGTTCGTTGGTTGAACCTTCTAGAACCGGGTATGGACCGAATGTAAGCCCGGAGGTTGCGAACACGGGAAGGCACTAGCCAACCCGCTGTCCTCAATAAAGGCGCAGTTCCCGAAGATGCACCAGCTCTTCCTGAAGCACAACACTGCCGTTCCTTCGAGCGCGTCGGTATAGAACGACTCTTCAGCGTCGCCGGAGATGTATTTTCAAGGAAGCCCGGGGAAACATAACTGATGAAAACTTCGAGAGGCAGCTACTGCTTAAGTGCAACGACTACTGAAAAGAAAACGATAAACCATGAAACAAAAACAGTTGTGTATTTGGTCGTCAAAGTAACGTGAAAAGTAACTCGTTACTTTTGAGGTAACTCACGCGTTCCTTCTGAGAATCGGTAACGAGTAACGTATTTAGTTACTTTTTGAGCGAGTAACGAGTAACGGTATTTAGTTACTTTTTTGGGGTAACGTGTACATGTCTGATTGCAAGTCGAAATCCGTGCAGATTTAAGAAAAAATATTGTTGGGTGTTTCATAAAAAAGCTGATTTTTCATCAAGTAGGGAGTGATACCTAGTTTCGCGCTATTTTTAAAAGTTAAAACCGCGCTCAAACCATCATAAAGTTTTTTTCGTCAAAAATATTTTAGGGCATTGCTACAAACAATGCGGCAAGAGGCCATGATTTTTTTATTTTTTTTAGAAATCGAAGGTGGTCGAGCGCGACGCCTGGGACGTTTGACAGGGACGACCCTTATCTCCTATTATAATTTCCACGTGTCATTACCCCTCTAAAGGGTGTTCGATATCACGCGGTGAATAAAGAGAGGATCAATGTATGCACTGGACGGAACTGGCTGGTGTCATTGAACACTATCAAGTACAATCCAACATTTTCAGTGACTTTAGTACTTGCTATATTCTTTGAATCGCCATAGTCGTATTAATTGGCGGCGCTTGAACTAGCGTGAACATATGGACGAAGAGCCTTTCTACATGAGGGATGAAGCAAAAAGAGCTTGAGCGAACGGTGTAACGAACACCTGCAGGCGGTCTAATGACGAAGCTTAGGTATCGTTCCCACGTGAAATATTCGTTTACGAATGATTCACCGACGACTCCGCGTATGCTGTCCTCAGAGATGTTTGCCTTCTTACAATGCTCTTCGAATCATCGGATCGTCGGGGCATTGCGGCCGCCATGACGGGACCGAGATTTCATGCATTGTATTTTAATGAACGCAAATAGCATGGTAAATTATTGTTTTGAATAGGGTGTCGAACCGGAACCGAACCGAACCGAAAACCAGAACCGAACCGGTATTTTTTCCGGAACTGAACCCGAACCCGAACCGTTATATTGTTATCGCGATGTAACCCGAACCGGAACTGAACCGGAAAAAAAATAACGGTTACCGGCTCATGTCAAAACGGTTCGGCCACGCGCTGTTGACAATGAATGTGCTAGCAATGCCATTTGTTTTTTAAGTGCCGTCAACTGACACACACCTCAGCTTACATATTTTCTTCTCCACTCAGTCTTAGGAATATAAACGCTGCATCCATGAATCTTGACAAACGCTGCATCCATGAATCTTGACATAGGAACCAGTATTGCGCTGGTCGCGGCTTGCACGGAAGAAAAAGAATTGGAAGGCTGTGCAAAAAAAAAAAATCGCGTCACGGGATTTTATTTTCTTACAATCTCGTAAATCCTAAATGCTGCTGTGTGCTCATTTCATAACACGTTTCTAGAACGCGCGAGTTCTTGAAGCTTGCTTCCATCGGAATGAGAAAAGAAAAGGCTGTGGAGTTTGATAATGTTTGAGGGAGAGAAAGAAATTTTATTTACAGTTGAAATGAGCATTCATGAATTATATCTGCTCTTCGCTGCCCCAACCACCGGTCAGAGTATATCGAGCTATGAAGTGTCAAGATTTACATGCCGTATTTTTTCGTACCGGAAACTCGATAAATGCGGGGGAAAAAAACAGGGATACAAACCCTAGTCGCTCGCGGAGAAGCGAAGCTGCGCGCACTTTCGAATTTGACAAAGGATCTGCCGAGCTTCTGTTGCTTCCGTCGCCTGCCCAGCGTAGTCATGGGACTCAAGCGGGCGCGTGCGCTCAAACCAACGCTCAGCAGACGCTGGAGTTAGCGCCCGTGACAGACAGCCCTGTCATCAGACAGTCGTTGTTTGCCGCTTGCATTGGCTACAGGCTTTTATAAACGTTATGCACTACTGGTTTCGACGATGTATCCCGTTTCGTATGTGCTGATTTCAGATGTTTTATTTGTAATTTATTTTGATGTTGCAATTTGTCGTTTATAATTTCCGAACCGGTTCGCGAACCGGTTCAGCGTCCCGAACCGGTTCGCGAACCGGTTCGCGGATCGAATTAATCGAACCGGAACTGAACCGGAACAAAATAAATTTACCGGAACCTGAACCGTAACCGAACCCGTATTTTTTTCGGTTCGACACACTGGTTTTGAAGGACATAAACCTAGGTTGTTGTAGTTGGTGTTCTCTTCCTGTGTTATAGAAGAAACCGCTGACGGCTGGCATCACACAAGATTAATCAAAAATGAGGTGATTTTCTTCGAGACCTTTCAATGTAAACGTCCAACACCGCCAAACATGCACTTCGGGAAGCACAGGCCAATGATGAGAAGTGAGTATCACAACATAGAGACATCCGAGCTCGGTGGTTTTGCAAACCCATGATGACTGAACCTTTTAGCGTAAGTCTAGGTTTCTCCCTAGCGTATTCCATCACGTTAGTGTTCAGAATTAATCCAGTTGCGACTTAAAAATGTTCAATTTTATAGGGGCATTGAACAGCATAATTGTATATACAGGTATGTCATAGGAAAATCATAAGGGTATGTCATTTTTATTTCGAGCTCATAAATGTAAGGTTACTACTTCCTGTAGCTGCAAAGGGAGCTTGATGAGCTCCCTTTAACATAGGCTCTGCCTTAGTTCCAGTGACCTTTGTGCACTGTGCAATGACAATATCCAACTTCCTTTACTAAAAGGGGACCTTAGTAAAGGTTCATTTACGCTGCAGTGTGATTGGGGTATAAGTCCTACGAATTACGCCATTGTGAGCTATTGACCAATCGTGGAAGGCCGACCGCAGCGAAGATTTTCGTCGTTCACGTCACCGAGAGGTGATGTTCTCTCAGCACGCACTTACATCTGCCCAGACTGATAGAAAAAACCGGTGGCTCACCGCATCCGTTTTTGTAGACGGCAAGCGGAAAGGCGTACAGGTTGCCGGGGCCGATGGTTGCCGCTACGAAGAGGAGGAATAGGTCCGTTTTCTCGGCCCAAGTCGCGCGATCCAGTTCCACCATTTCTTCGGCTTCGACGAACCCCGGCCCACGCAAAGAAAATCCACATACCTGCCCGAGGGCTCGATGCCGCGAGCACACGTGGCTACGTGTCACGTTCTAGCACGCGGGATGCCGCATCAACTGCAGGTTAATCCACGCGCCAGTATGTGGTCGGCCCACCACAATTGGCCGAATGCTGACTATGACGTCAGCAAAGACATGTTTCCATCGACGGAAATAAGAGGAATGTAAGAACTTAAATTTTGACGTTGTTGGCAGTGTTGCTTTGAGAGCGCTATGATTTCAGGCTTCCACCATGCCCATTATAAAACACCATCACACTTGTTGTTCACAAGGTAATGACGTCACGAAAGGTAACCAAACGAGGGCGCCACCGAAACATCTCGCCGCTAATGCAGCAGGTGGTGATGTCTCACTCTCTTAGTCCAGCCTCGTCCCGCCATAGTCCCCCATGGCATATTCAAAAGTATCCATAGCCTGCTCTATACTGACAAAGCCTGGCAGATCGTCACGTGACGTGCAGGCCGAAAGTGAAAAGGTAGAGCAGCAGACAAGAGTCTTAGTGACAGGCGCCCCGCTGCGGGAGAGGCGCTGAAACACACTTGTCCCTAGCGATGGAATGTCCGCTCGTGCTTCTCGCGTTCCTCGGGCTACTGCTTCTTTTCTCGTAGGGTTTGAAACCATGTTTCGGGTCCTCGCCGCTGCAAAAGCTGTGCACTGAATACCAGACTCCCCGAGAAATGCTGTGTGCTACCAGATCCTCGAGCTCCAAATCTGCGACCGGGCACTCTATGGCTCCTGTCTTCAAACCGCCAGGCATGGTGAGTATAGAAAAAGGCTATACTCTGTCTCTCTCTTTTTTGGGGGCGGGGGGGGGGGGATGGTGGCCGAGTGGGATAGTGTACACCTGCTCGGAGCACGTGGAGCGAAATCTCGCGCTGCAAATTTCCACCTCTGCCCGTTTTGATCAAGATGAGCATCGTACCGGCGTCCGGTCGTGTATCCCTACTATGTGGTGCACGTTAAAAGATCCGGCTCGGTTCTACCGCACTGGCTAAATTGCTCGTCTGCAGCTGAGAGACAAGTCACCTGTGAGGCAGACTATGATCAGGCTATATAACATATACACATCAATTTTACCGTCATTTTGTCCACGCTTCCGCCAGGCAGTACAGCGTTACATACAGTGTATTTACATGCGGACATGAGAGCGAGTCTGTACCATCTCGAGCACTTCCGAGACGCCCTTGTTCGAGTGATGCTGTTTCTTGAGGTGGCCGTTTTTGGGAGGGTATCAATACAACCATGTATAGGCCGTCATCTTCAAGAATGCTGAGTGTAAGAAGGAGATGCTATCCGTAAGCGACTTCACGGTCAAAGATGGCAAGCGCGTCGTGATTGACCCGTGCACCAGGACACACACCTGAAACTCCACTGGCTGCTAAACATCGTCGCCGACGACGAAGAGCGCGCATCTCTGGTGCCGTATGGAAATATGACCCAACTTGCTAGAGACCGTTGGTACGTCCAGGGGTGCACAAGCAAAGTGTCGACGACCTTTCTCAGTGAGCCTCAGGCTCGGGCCTGGTGTCATGGTGGACGACGTTCCTCACCAGCTGCGCATCGGGGGTAACCTAGAGCTTGTGGTGGTCCCAGGCAGGGCGCCGCTCTGCCTTCGGTGCCGTGGCACATGGCATATAGGCCGGGACTGTCGTGCGCCGCGCTGTGCGCTCTGCCGGCGCTCTGGCCATGGTGACGACCAGTGCGCCAGGACCTACGCGAGTGTCGCAGGGCCCACGGGGAAAGACGACATATTTGAACGTCTCAGGGACGTGGCCGATGCCGACGAAGCCGTCAGTTAGGGGGGGGGCGGAGGGGGCGTCCACCAACAGAGGCTACGCCCCCTGTGCCTCTCCCCGTGGGGAGAGGCCAGTGGCAGCCATCGAAATAAAACGAAAGTCATCAGCAACCTGACTGTGGGCGACGCACCCAGGGAAAAGCACACGGACAAAGATACCAGCTTCAGCCCCGCGCCGGCAGCCAGCGAGCGAGCGGGATACCACAAGCGCTAAGAACGCAAATGCGCCAGTGGTCGGGTCATCAAGCAAGCCCGCGAGGATTGCACGGAGGGGAAGCCAGAACACCGCGGAGCGACCACTACTGAGGAGTGTGAGCGGGTGGTATCCTCCGTCCCCCTTTACTTCTTACTATTACTACAGTCTATTTTAGAGTGCCTTCATACACGCGCTTTGCTTGAGTGGTGACATCTCAGCCATTTTCCCGCTCAATCGTTTTTATGCATTTTGAAGTGCGCGCAATCCGATGTCACTCAGCTCGAGCGCGCAGCTTTGGCCAATGCGCAGACGCCATTCTACCGCCCAAGTCACGCACCGAGTGCGCGAGAGCTTCACGCGCTGGCATATTCAGGGCAACAATGAATGTCTTCACCCTGAGACAGACAGACGCATGTAGGCACCCTAAGTCTATTACCTTTGACGCGCACCAAGTGAGCGTGCCTGGTGACGCTAGACGAAGAAGCGGCCCTCGTGCCCGGCCCGGACGGCGCGTGCGTTCCGGTCTGATGGCTGTCTCGAGCCTGTAGAGCCTTCAGCCAGTCAAGCCAACCACCACCACGACCTCGGTCGCTAAACTCGTCGAACACAAAGTTGGGCCCGAAGTTCGCGGAGCGCGCTAATCGGACTCTCGCGACGCTGACGTCGTGCCAAGAGAGGTGTCAATCATTAGAACGCTCATTTCTTCGAGATCAGCAGAATGTAGAAAAGTTATCGAGGCGCGCGTGGAGCGCGCGAGAAGCGCGCTGATCGAACGGCCGCGCCGATGACGTATCGCCCGTTTGTCCCTACATTCCTACGCCAAGCTAAACTTAATGCTTTGCAGATTGTCCCTAGGCGACCTGTTGAAGCTCCAAATCCCTCCAAAGTTTTTGTAAAACAAAATGTAATTCGAAACCTCGTTTGTAGAAGTTATCGCTGACGTCAACGTGACGTTTCAGAACTTTGCGAGAGCCGCGGTTTCAGCTCGAAAATTTTCGCTTCGGATCGAGGCGAAGTTAAACTTTGTCAACATGGCGGTGCCGTACGTTGCGGCCGAGCTTATCTTACGCCGCCGTCGGCGTTGCTACCGAGACCACCGGGACGCGGGGACGCCTTTTGAACTCCCCGACGACGACTTTCGGCGACATTACCGGCTATCGAAGGCCGTTGTGCGTTGGCTGTGCGAAGAGCTTCGTTCGGCGCCCGGACTCCGGAGGCGGCGGACAATCGCGTCTACCCTGACCGTGGAACAGCAAGTTCTCTGCGCGCTCCGGTTCTTCAGAACTGGTTGCTTTCAAGGCATGGTGGCGACTGACGAGCACCTGTCAGTTTCCCCAGATGACTGTGAGCTGGGCTGTTAGAGTTGTTGCGGCTGCCATCCTTCAGTGCCTCGGCAGCAGTTGGATTAACTTCCATGCGGAAAACAAGGCCGCCACCAAGGTGAGCTTTGCCCGAGCCGACGGCATGCTTGCCGGCGTCGTTGGGCGGGTGAACGCGTTTTCATAACGCGTTTTCCACTCAAATTCTACTGAAAATATTGTCTGAAAACAGTTTACATGTCTGCGCCACCAACGAACTCGAAAACGAAACTGAAACCACTGAAACTCTCATCGAACCTGTCACGCGTGGTGGCGCTTTGGTACTTCCGAGCAAAGCTGCACACGCTGCAGGCGACAGGCTTTGCTCGAGATTTGGCAGTGTGGTGCTGTTTACGTTGTCATCGCGAAAATTGAATGCAAAGGAACTATTTATGTCTAATAGCACTGGCACCACTGATCTCTTAGTAGGCTGGATCACGGATAGAGGCCTGTGTTGCTGGGATCGAGCGGTTCCACCGGCAGTCAACGCTTGACACGAGCTATTGCTTGCTATAGGAGAAACGGGAAAACTCAATTTTATTACGTTAGTAGGTTGTTCTCGACCATGAATCTTCTATCGTGTTTTCCGCAAATAACAGTTAATATTGTGGGCAAGAATATTAAACGTTTTAGTACACCAATCTTTTTTAAATAAATGTTGTGTGGTTGAGGGTCAAGGGCGACTTTGTTGGGCGTTAACTGTGATGTGTTTAATGAGACAAGGGTTACCGACAGGTATTGTGGAGTCATTCGTGATCTCGGAGTCATCAGAGCTCAGCAAATGATAAGTTAGAAGGCCGTTACTGGGGACATTCGCATCGTTTTAACCGCTTTTACATAGTACTTCTAATGAAAGCTTTTTCTTTGAACTGCTGGGAGGGCTTCCGTGACAAACTGAAACTCAGAGCGTGCCGTTCAGTCGCTGAACGTGTCATTTATTTAGCAACCGAAGCAAGCGACGTTGGTAAAGTCGATGGTGCTCCGGCCCATTTTTTTAGTCGGTGTTCGAACGCTTGACGAATGTCTATTTGATCTCCAAGCACCCGATATAATGATCGCAGCACGTCACAAAATACTCGCCCTCGAGCACCGCGTACAAGTTTCCTACTTTAGCGTGTTTCTCCCTTGGACTTGCGTGTATTGCCTGTTGTCAAGCAATGGCCGCCGCGGTGATGCCAGCGACGGGCACCCGATCCGCGATCCAGACTTGTACTGTGAGGAGTTCTAATGCATTGCACCCGCGGAGTGCTGCACGGAGAACCGGCCCCAAACGAACTTGCCGAATGCACCGAGTGCCGACTGATGCTGTCGCCATAGATGTTGTTGAAAAGTACCGACCTCCAACCGAAACTAGCGCCTTTTTGTTCGACGTGATGGGTGAGAATGGCGAGAGTGCAGTCGCTGCCATTGTTCATATATAAACATTGGTTGCTGCAATGTATAACTGATATTTGCGATGACTTCCAATTGAGCAACTCGGCTGTCAGAGATATTTACAGACGGCGTAAGTTTGTGGAACCAGCTGACTACAAAACAGCATACACTAGAGAAAATTGATGAGACTACGCGCAGGAGCTTGCTTCGTTTTGAGCATGATATTATGAGTGAATCATTGAAAGGATACGGCTTAAATCTAGTTCGTTGGAATATCTAGTAATACGTTTCATAAGACTTTTTATTTCCCTGGTGAGGGCGTTGAGAACGAAGAGCTTTCTCAAGCAAAATACGACGGGGCAAGATAGCTGATGTTCAAATATGATTTTGCTCAAGCCTCGGGCAACGCCACCCTGTTGTAACTTTCCGGGACGCTGAGTGAATGCGTCAGACATTTCTGCTGTGAGCGCTTTGTCGAAAAATGCTCCACTTTTTCCCCGCACACGGATGATTTGAGATCTCGCGGCCTCTGTGTTTTTCCTGAGCCTTTCATTACACACTGGTAGGTTTCAGCGTCTGTACGGCAACATAGCGACTCAAATTTTGCAAACAAAGCACGGGTCGTCGATTCCTCCTTCGTGAAATATCAGACGCTTACAATTCAAGCTCGCGTCTGAGTTTGTGGCCCGCGGGACGCGATTTCGAGCAGAAAATCTACTTTTGCTTTCTGTTCCGTTGTGCGAAGGCCTCAATGTAGCAGACGAACTCCCGTCATCTTCTCTAGCTCCTCGTCTGAGCGAGGCCTGACGGGATCGAAGTTTGGCCCAACGGCACTAGAGAGCCCAAAGACAACGCACAGCGAGCGGCGTGAACGCTCGCCTCTCTGTGCTGTCTCGTGCTCTCGTGCACCGCCTAGGGATCGCGGGGAATTTTCGTCCATCCAAGGTCAAAAGTTGCGAAGTTCAGCGCGCGCAGGGAGGAGGAAACTTTGCGGCGTTTTTTTGGTCACTTTCCCCGCTACGTCAGAAAGCAAAGAATGTCTTGTTCCACGAGTTTAGCGACCCTACTCAATGAAGGTCTCGAGTGCCTGGCAGGCTTACAAAGCTCGGGCACTCCAGAGATGAGCTCTATAATTAGCCGCTGCCCTTTCATGTGAACGCAGCACGTTCACATGAAGGGGCAGTTACACTTTAGCAGCGACGCACCCACGTCCTTGAACGCTTGAATCGTGTGTCGGCCACACAGTAAAGGCCCTTTGTAATCTACAACGACCAGAACGCTCCTCACCAGTGTTTTCCCGTGCTGGACCCTCATGGAAATTCTACTGAGCACCGGCAGAGGCCCCAGGAAGCACGACAAGCGAAGGGGAGTCTTTTCCAACGCAGGCCACCACTTGCGATGTCTCTTTAGAATACTCTTGGGTATCACGCTCACTGGTGATCCTTAAAGTCCCTGTATCTGGGAAATGTGGCGCATTATCTTTCCTTATCCTCTAAAAACCTTCCTTACCTCACCTCTAACCTCCGGTTTGCGACGGAGGCGCCCTCTGGAATTTCCCAAGCGTCTCGACGTCTGGGTCAGCTGAAGCGGTCCAGATGCCGATCGTGTGGACTTTTCTCGTCAGACAAGTGTGGCAATGACCTCATTTAGAGCCCGCATTCGTATCGGACCGTCCTGAAGCCGCTCTAGATCTGTTCGTCCAACCGCGGATCCCAAAAGTGCTTTGGATAATCGTCCCTACCGAGTTGCATTAGGTCAGTGTCTCGTGAGTGTTCGGCTTCACAGCTGGAGCGGGCGAGTTGCCGATCGTGTGGACTTTTCTTGTCATACAAGTGTGGCAATGACCTCATTTAGAGCCCGCATTCGCATCCGACCGTCCTGAAGCCACTCTAGATCTGTTCGTCCAACCGTGCATCCCGAAAGTACTTTGGATAATCGTCCCTACCGAGTTGCATTAGGTCAGTGTCTCGTGAGTGTTCGGCTTCACAGGAATTGCAAGTCGTTTTTAATCATCATATAAAACCGCCAAATTGCAATTTTATTCTCCACGATTTCAAATGATTGACTACTTTTTAATACGTGTCCTTGGCGAGCTTTCGGGAGGGTTTGGCCTACGGGCGCTAAAAACAATTTGGCGGCCTAGAAAGCAAGATACTATTTTCTTTCTAATCGGGGAAGTGTTGATGTGGTTGACGCTAAGCTAGCACTTTTAAGCTGCCTGCAGTACTAGTAATGATAAAAATCGCTACGTATTTCTGTGCATGCTGTAAAAATTTGCGACACCGCGGGCCTTTCGCTACGGGGCTACGCGGTGCCGCTACTTTTCCGAGCGTATAATAAATACTATTTTCGTTATTTTATTTGATGAAACCGTTTTTAGAAATGAAAACTCCGTTTTCGTTTAGTTTTGTTACTCCGTAATTTTATCAGAGTGTCTGTATCTTTTCTGTTATTCGTTCATACTAAAACAATCCAGGTTTAATTACGATTTACGCTGCTTTTAGACTCCTGGGCCAGCGTCCTGGTGCAGACTTGGAAACTAGCGCTCGGTTTCAGCACCTAGTTCTCGAGTCAAGCAATTGCTGGTTATTTCAGTAAAAGGGAATGAGGCAAAATAATTCAAATCACACCCAGAGAACAATGCAAAATAAGCGAATGCGAGATCAAAATCTCCATGAAAATACACAAGCACAGATGATGTTAAAAAGAACAAAATCAAAGTCACAATTTTATTTATTTCACAAAACTGCCAGCCAAGTAAAAGGCCACGGCAGGAGCATTCACTACAAGTAGAACACATGCTGAGTACATAACAAAAGAGATCACAGAGTGAAAAAAGAAGATAAATGACACGGAGACACACCATACACAATCAAAATGCTTTCTTAACACTTCACAAATGTGCGGGTAGCTTTACTGACAGGTGCAGTCACTTTTACATATCATAAAATACTTCTAAAGCCCTTACACCTTCTAATGCTGTTACTGGTACGGTACACCTGTAGACAATAAATTGTACAAACCACATGGAATTAAACATCGAGCTGCTTGATGAGACGGGTCTGCAGGTATCCGACTTCAGATGCATACTTAAGATAAGGATGCACGAGTGTGTTATATGCTGCAAGTTTGGCTCACCTTGTATGCTAAAGAATCCATCAGCTTGTGCATTATGTCTGACACAAACTTGAAGTCCTGTAGATGCCAATGAAGTGTGCATTCTACAGGCAAAAGCTACCTCAATTCCCCAGTACCACATTGAAACCATGCGGAAACACAAGAAAGATGAATCTTAAAAACTTTCTCGAGGATCCCTTTACTCCATGCAGTCCCCTTCATAGTGGACTTTTCGAGACACCTAAGTTGATCTCCAACATGAAAGCGCTAAAGTCCAAATTGTAAATTGTTCTCTTCACGTTGCAACTGATACTCCTGTCATTGCGCCAATATCAGTTTTATCTGCATTGAATATAGTTCTTTGTAGCTCTTTGGTATTCATCAGTACACCAGAAACTGTCTGCACTCTGCCAGAAAATAAACAGCAGTCGAAAATGAAAACTCCTCAGCTGTTGCTGCGGCAATCTGTCCAGGACAAGCTGGAGAAGCAAGGGGCCTGTAGGGCGCTGCTCAGACCTTGCTCGGGCAGCCACAGGACGGCACACACTTCTAGAACGAATAAATAAACAGAGACAACAGTCGTTGTAGGTGTGCCTAGGTCCACCTGGAAACAGTATCATTGTGCTAAACTCACCAACAGCTGGGGGGGGGGGGGTTGCCGAACCAGGCTGCTCTGGGGAAGCTGGGAAAGTTAGGTTCAGTACAGCACCGCTTGGAACTTGCTGGGGGGCCTCAGGAGGACACACTCGCCTAGAATCAACAAAGACGGCACTAGTGGTAGGTGAGCCTCAGTTGACCTGGAAAGAGTATCGGACTGCCAAACTCACCAACAGCTGTGGTCACTGCGGCAGATTGCCCTCGAGGGAAAAGCTCCGCTTGGACCTTGCTGGGGGCCCTCGGGAGGACACACGCTCCTAGAATAGACAGAGATGGCACTAGTGCTAGATAGGCCTCGGTCGACCACGAAACAGTATCGGACAGCCAAACTAAAGAGCAGCTGCGGTTGCTGCAGCAGTCTGTCCTGGGGATGTTTCAGTACTGTGGGCACTACCTTGTGGTGTACTATTCAGGTTTTGCTGGGGGTGCCTCGGGGACTTTAGGGAGGCAACCAAAACAAACAAATGGAACTGCATTTTGTGAAAGAGGCATCCAAAATCATCAGTTTGTGCATCGAATTTGTATCATAAAACTGATGCAACGTGTCTCACTGAAGAAAAAAAAATATTTTGTGAGATGTTGTACATACCATTTACATTTCCAGTTCCCTTGCAGTGGTGGTTTACTCTCATGGTTGAAGGTAACGAAAAAAGAAATGTTTGGGAGAGCATCTTTCCTCAATTTTTTGCTCTCCTTTGTTTTGCATGATTAGTGTTTTGAATTGGTCGATACTGAAGTGGTCCTGTAATAGATTGAAGAGATTGGACTTTAGTAGAGAGCACATCGTGTAACGCCACCTCAAACGCCCGTTTCTGCAGATCCTAGGTTAGCCTGCCAAAGACCTGCACGTGAAGTTTGCGCGCTGTCAAAGCTGCTGGCGCGAGTGTGGGGTTGATCTCAAATGTTTTATTTGCTTGCGTTTTTCGTTTCAATAAGACTACGAGTGAAGGAGACCCTATTGACGCTACGAGAGCGAACGCACTTTGAGCGGGCTAAGCACACACGCTCGTCCAGTAAGAGCGTCGTCAGAGAAAACATACTCCTGCTTGTCGCACTGGCTGCGCTCGCACTTATATTGAAACGGAGTATAGATACAGGTCAGGTGCTCGAGTCCGCAGCTGCGGCAGCGTTGCAAGCTATCTGTGCGAAACAAAGTATGGTACGCGAGCACGTACGCAACACTTGACGAGAGCGCGTACTCCGCAACCACCCGTAATTGGGAGCGACGCCGATGCCACAAGCACGAGCAGGAGCAGGCCGTTTGAAAGGCCCCGACGCACAGTTGCGTTTGAGAGCGTTTCACTGCGTTACGACTGCGAGAAGGCAGGACATCCATACTTATTTTATCGCGTGCCAAGCAATTCCTTGAATTGGATTCCACGCTTCATGCGAAGCACAGATGTGCCGGTGTCTCGCTTTCGTTTCTCGACGCAACGCAGTCAAACGCTCTCAAACGCAACTGTGCGTAGGGGCCCTTACTTCCACGGCACAAGCGTCCGTGCATGCCAAGTTGGCAATGTTGTGCTCGCTATTACATCGCTCGCGTTTACGGTGGACTGGAATGCATAACTCACTCTAAACAGCTGTCTTTTTGCATGCTAATGAGTATACAGAGCACCTACCTCGCATAACTTTACGGCTCCCGTCGGGTTGAAATCTTTTCGACCGATTCGGTGAAGCAAGATCTTCCTCCGAGGTTCATTTTCCGTTTCAGAGGGAACACTGAAAAGCTTTCCGGTCGACTTTTCTACGGGCGCAGCAGCCCGTCAGCTGCGGCGTAGCAACATCTTGGGAAATTCATGACGACCGGAAGTCCAAAACCGAAAGCCAGATGTCACGTGACGACTGGCCAATAGTGTGCGCGGCGGCTAGTTCAAAGAATGGCGCCACTTTTCCCAGGATAGAGGGGCTTTAGTGATCCGGTATCCACAAGCATTCGCAGCTTCCGGTCTTCCCACAGTAAGTCTTGTTCGATCGGTCGCACGATGTCTCTGTTAGACGAACTGTGAGCGACCAGGGCGTGGAGCATCTCTTCCACGCCTTCTTCGTCGTTATGTGAATCTTTCACCGCGTACGTTCCTCGCTGAGTAGCGCGACCCGACGAACATACCCTGGCCAAGTGCCCTTATTGCCACACTTGTGACACACAGAGTTGCGGTGTCGGCACTCGTCCGCTGCGTGATCATGGCCAGGAATCCGAGACATTCGCTTTTGTTCCATTGCGCGACGACACGTGGCGTCCAAGCCCGAGCGGAATTAAAGCCCTTCTATCCTGGGAAAAGTGGCGCCATTCATTGTTGTAGAAATGCTCGAGGCGCGTGCCGCGCGCCACTGCTGGGAAGAACACGGCGTCTGAAATCTAGCTCAGTGCTGCGCTGTGTCGCCATGATCTTCCCAAGGGCTGCACGTTGCACGTGTCTCCTTCATCGACGCACTTTGCGCTACTTTTAAAACTTGATGGGGCTTTAAAGGGGGGGGGGGTGCAACGATTTAAAGATTAAAAGAATTTGCATCTCGTCATTTTTACGTTGTTCATCGTGTCCCGGAGAATACAGAAAACATCTCCTTCATTAAAAAAATGTCGCGATTCCGCTGCATAATCGCAAAGCCAAAGTCGAGCTTTTCCCCCACCTGCAGCCGCGAGTGGCAGCCGAAGGAACTACAGCGAAAAGCTTACGTGACCTCGCTCGGCTCTAAGCTGCAGCATAACGCCCGCTAATGTCAGCAGAGAAAGGGAGTGTGAAGGCCCATACGCACATTCGCGTTTGAGCGCGGTGCGTTCCGTAGCGGCAAGCGGACGCGTTGCGTTGCGAAGAGCGCTTGCGCCATGCTTATACAAACAGTTGCGCTGACACGCAGTCAACCGCAGTCAAGAGCCAATAAGAACGTGCTATCATCGCTAGCGGCTCACCAATAGTAAGCGAAATCCACGGCAGCATGGCGGCGCCCAGCGACAGCGTCGAAGTGTTCGATCTTGGGACAATGCCGCTGGCTTCCCCGACATTTTGTCAAAGCTTGAACCATCGCAGCCTTGGAAGAACCAGTCCCCACCGCTCCCCAAAACGAAAAAGCAAGCACTGCGAGCGAAGAACCGGATACGTCTCGCCGAGTCGGCCGAGTGGCGCGAGCGGACACGTCACGTTATTCAACTCACAGATTCGGGATGAGGTTTAGACTTTACAAACTCATCACAAAAACCCGCGCATATTCTTCCTGCCTGATTCCCCACGGAGCCCTGGCAGTTGTTGGCTGCTGTTTCAATCGTGAACCCAGTCTTTGTTTTTTAAGACGCCCAAATTGTGAAAGGGCGGTATGTAGGTTGATGAAGATAAAAGTCTAGGACTGTTTCAAAATGTGCATTCAAAACTATTTTCACGTCCATCACTAGTATTATTCGCAGCAACGAGTTTGACAACAACCATCAAAAATAATATTCACAAAGTTTATAATTAACACTTTTACATATTTTTTCACATGTCCACAGCCAGAACACATGTCCACAGCCAGAAAAGTCTAATAACAATCCGTTTGCTTTTGCCTCAGATGGTCTTGTGGAATCAGGGATACATACAGAAAATTGCGTGCTTTGACATGGAACAACTTTAGGATATACAAGTTAAATATCTACAGCAAATGGTCAGATTTATGATGTACGAAATATTCATAAACTCACTAAAATAGTATTAGACAAAATATAAAAGTACTCTCCCAGACGTAGCGTAATATATATAGTCAGCTACGCTATAGTGGCAACTGAACCTTCTCAGGCGAGTTTTCTGCCTTCCCGAGCAAAAGGCAACTTGCCAAAAATGTCGTTAGGACTTATCATCGCGCGAATTCACAAACCTCAGCGGTGCAATTGAGGACCGCTCCATTTCCATCGAAGAAGTACACGTAGTGCCAGAGTCGTCTGCCCGGATTACGACGATAGGCATCACAGCCGTCGTGATTAGGATCAAGACGAATATCATCGGCACTCGCGCGCTTCCTCGAGCGAAGTGGCAGCTGCGCCTAATGAACTTGTTCGGCGGTTGTCTCCAGAGCGAATACATCACGAGCATTGCGGTGCGACGGACCAGATTGAAAAATGTTACAGAAAACTAATTATGGTAAATATCAAAATGCTCTCCCGGAATATATAAATAGGCATACAGAGGTACGTGATAGGAGAAAAATGAATCTTGTCAGACGATTTGTGTGGCTTCCTGAGCGAGAGGCAACTGCCCAAAAAACGTTCGGACTTAGTCTCCACAGCGAAGAGCGCCGACTTATTGTACAAGGGACGAGATTAAAAATCACAAAAAAATAATTATAATAATTATCAAAATTGTTTCCTGGATTGTGATGCTATACATACCGAGCTATGCATTGAAATGCGAAATCATTATAGTCCCGCGGGTGAAATGTTCTCTAGTAATGGTTCTACACGTATTAAAGTTGAGGACGACGTATGGGACAACGTCGAGGACGACGTCCAAGAGATCGTCGCCAAGTAACGGCATCTAGGGCGACTTCTAGGACGACGTCGAGAGCGACGTCAAGGACATCATCTAGGACGACGTCGGAGGACGACCTCTCGGACGACGCTCAAGGACGACGTCTAGGATGACGTCGAGAACGACGCCTAGATGACGCCTAGAGGAACGACGCCTAGAGGACGACGTCTAGGACGACCTCAAGGACGACTTCAAGGACGACGCCTTGAGGACGACGTCTAGGACGACCTCAAAGTACCGGTTGACGACGTTAGACCTCAAAGCGTAATGTTAGACCTAACGTCAGGCCAGCGCATACCCGCGTCCCACCCTGACGTCAAACATCTGCGCGTACCGGTTGACGAGGTTAGACCTCAAAGCGTGACGTTGTACCTAACGTTAGGCCTGACGTCAGCCCAGCGCATACCCGCCCCACCCCATCCGCCTTACCGCTGCGCCGCCAGCAGTTTGGCTGGCTGCTCGGCAACGATGACCCCGTTGCTATGGAGCCACATGACGCGTCGCACCCAATGGGAATTTAGGTCTCGTTACACTCAGCCAATGGGAATTTAGGTGGCGTCTTTCGCCGGCTTCACTCCATGGGAGAGTTAATGCTTTCGCATTAATACATATTTAATCTGTTGAAATAGTAAATATTCGCAAAATGTTTTGAGCGGGAAATCCGTGCTGGCCCATCCATGTTTTCACGCTATTTGCAAGCTCTCGATTATCCCGGAACTTTAGACCTCGATAACTCAAGATTGAACGTGAATTTTAAAATGCTCTCCTGGAATCAATTAAAGCTAAGATTAATAAAATATTCGTATTTGACTTAAAGTGTCTGTGGCGCCAAGACTTTCTTCCTGGGAAGTGAATGTCATGGTCTCTTTTTTAATGGGGGTCTATGGGAACCGGTTCATTGATTCAGGAAGAAAATATAATGGTCGTGTGGCATTGAATTTCTCAAAATATGCGGGCTATTAGGTCAATATTATAATCCTAAGAGTGCGAGAAAATCGGCGGGTTCTTTACTGAATTACAAAAAAAATATAAATTGTTTTGCCCATTCAGTTAAGCTGGGGCGCTGACGTGACTGCCGAGAGATGGCGCAAGTTGTAAGCAGCGGCGTGTCCCGGATTCTTGGGGTTGGTTCAACGCATCCCCAACACAACGTGCGTGGACTAACTGTGCTGGTGCTGGTACCTTGTCTACTAGGACGCTGATTGCCCCGTCGACTTCGAACGGAACGCACACCGCCAGCTTCGTCCTTCAAGTCAGTCTTCCGCATTGCCCGAGCGTTTTCGGCGGCTGTCTATGATGACACTGCAAATTCTTCCGCCTCTTCCAGGTTCAATTTCTTACGTGTGAGTAAGAAACGTCGTGCCTCGTCATCCCGCAAGCCACAAATGATTCCGTCCCGCAGCATACGGTCCAGGCTCCCGCCAAAATTGCAATTTTTGGCGAGACGCCGCTGGTCAGCTACGAAGTCTGAACCTTACATAAACATGAGGAAGATACACAAGATACAACATGAGGAAGATACACATACAACACGCTCGTTTTGTACTTAACTCTTGAACCTTCTCCCCTTTTCCCGTTTGCGCAAAAGAACGCGTAGGTGGCAGCAATCTCGTTCGCTTAAGGATCGTAGTACTCTTCAAGGTAGCTCACGACGCCCTCGTAGGTCAGGCTATTGACGGACGTCAACTGGCAGCGCCCTAGCAGAGTTCGGACGACGTTGTCGCTGAGAGACGATACCAGAAGAGCTCGGCGCTTCGCCGCATCCGTAACGCCGTGGCCTTCAAAGTAGGCCTCCAGGCGAATTTGGTACGTGCTCCAGCTGCTCTTCATTTTGTCGAACTCGGGCGGGCGTGACCCCTTCCTTCCTTTTCTTCTTCCCTTAGTGCGATGTTCCGTCGCGGAAAAATCCGATCCTTATCGCCACTGAAGCAAAGTACAAGGATGATGGAAACCCGAAGCTTTTATTCCGGAAGAACGGCACTTTTGGATCGCCGACGCCGGTCAGCTTCTGGTCACGAGCCTGGGCGCAAGGAATGCGCTCCTGGGCACGTCAGTCTCACGCGCGGAGCGCGTGGCGGGTGTCCGAGTACACAACACAAACCAATTTGACTACACCTAATTTTTAACACAACGCTTTTTCGTGTAATTTTGACTAAATTCTGAGCTTGCTAAAGAGGTTCACTGAACCTTTTAAGGAAGCTCCCCTTATTACAATGCTCCCTTTATTATCATGCTTCAAACGGGTCACGACAACCAACACAATATTTCCTATGTAGAGCCATGGACACCATGAGCTGAAATGACCGAGCAACGACCGAAACATACTCTTTGTGCTGACACTACGCGAGAAGTTGAAATATCAACAAAAGATGGCATGCGGACAAGTTTCCGGAGGCTACTGGTTTCCCACTCGGCCTGGTCATGCTTGATAAATGTGCGCGATTTCTGCGCACGTGCTTCTATAGTGGGTGTTTGCAGTTATTATCACGCTTGCTTGTTCATACATTGAAATAAAAATTAAACTAGTCTCGAAACCACATGCCCAAACAATGAAGACAGCGTCGTGCCATAGAAGGGGAAGCAAAAGTGGAGTCCAGTCACACTGAAGTTCTACCAAAATGCGAAAAAGGAACCACCTTAATCATATTGCCGTGGCCTCGGCACTCTTGTGCGGATGCTATTTCTCGTTGCTGTATTTTGGTGCAGCTTCTTTTTGACGCGCAGCCTATCCAACTTGCGACCGGAGCCAATCGGTCCCGGTCGAGCGTATTGGTCACATTGGTCGCATGTTCCCGTTTCCGCTTTGTGTGTCAACTCCACGCGGCTTACGCGCTGTAAAGCAGAGGAAGGCTATTTCGTCTGCTGCCGGAGAATCGACGGTGTCGTCAGCTACAGCGTTAAAAGTGTTATTTCGTATCCTGAAATGGTATCAAGTGCATGTACCCTTGATGTATTTACTTATGTTTGTTAAAAGGAACCATAGCCTACATAGCACATAATACGAAGTATTGCCGCGTGCGTGGCCGAGTGGCAACGCACCCGACACGCACGCAGAGGCCCCAGGTTTGACTCCTGAGGACCGCGCAGCTTTCAAAATTGTGGTGTAATATTAGTTTCTACAACGTCCGAGAAGCTTCTTGATTAGAATGTTCAAAGGCCGAACATTATAATTCGAATGTTTGCGAAACCCGTCGTCTACATAAAGGTTCACCGCGTGGTTTTACGAGTTCAGTTCTTCGCCAGGGCTCGGTCCTGCTACTACGCCGACATCGACACTCGCCTACGACGCCTGTTGTTATTCTTAATTTGTTTGGGCACAAGTTCGGCCCATTAAACGTTTAGTTTTTCCAGTTATTCGTTGCCTCATCATTTGTCATTCGTGATATTTTGTTTGAGGTGCTGAGTATTTCATTCTATGCCCGTGAAGCTCAGAACCCGGAAGGCTACCTTTCGCAGAAGACGCCGATGCCCGAACAAGCTGCCGTTGCAACCGCCGGAATTCGGTCCCCTGCCGCAGAGGCTAAAGGAGAACACTGCGACGATGATCACTCTACCCGTCGTTGTCCTACCCGTCGCCGCACGTACGCTCGCGTCGTCCTTTCATGGTGAGCCTTATGAAGACGTCGAGGACTGGACGCAGCAGTACGAGCGAGTGGCCCAGCACAACCGATGCACGGAGGAACAACACCTGCAGACCCTTCGCTTCGCGCTCGAAAGAACGGCCAGGCACTGGTCAGAAAATCGCGAGACTTCCTTGACCTTGTGGACCGCCGCCTGCAAGGATGCGCTGAGACGGACATTCACCAACCCATATAGACGGGAGAGAGCCGAGGACCTTCTCCGAATAAGGACCCAGGCGAAAACAAGTATCACCAGTTTCGTCGAGGATGTTCTGCGCCTGATCGCTCGCGCCGGCCCTCAGGCCACCGACAAAAAGAAGCTGCAGATCTCAATACGAGGCGTAAAGGATGGCGTCTTCAGCGGTCTTGTTCGCAACCCCCATCCACCTTCGAAGATTTCGTCACGGAGGCCATGAACATGGAACGTGCCCTCCTCGCAAGAGCCAGCCACTACCATCATCACTCGAGGATCGCTGATTCTTCTGCATCAAGCTACGACACCTGCCCTACCATACCCGGCATTGGCGACATCATCCGTAAAGTCATCCGGAAGAGCTCCGCATGATTTTTTTTTATTATAAAGGAAGTTGAGCTGGGAGAATTAGGGTGCGGTGTATGTCAAATTTTTTATCAAAGAAAGTTGTTCTTGGGAGTTATTGGACGCAAACTTGCGGCGTCCAATGGCTGTGCATTTGACCAGAGCCTGCTCACCCTGCACCCCGATTTTTTTTTCAGCTCGCTTTTGGGAGCAAAAAGAGGTCAAAATGGGCGCAAAGTAACAAAGATTTAGGTTATCGGCATGTTGCTTTCAAGTTTGGCCAGCGACTTTGGCGAGACGAATCTAATATTTTACAATCGACTTTCGGTTGCGCGTCATTGTACACTTTCACCTCAATCGAGGCCGCTAAGCTTACTTTCTTCACTGTCCACGCTTGCGCTTCGTCTGTTGTCTACGCGGGCTATTCAAGTTTACCACGCACACTGAAACTTCCGACCATAGAGAAGTATTTATAGGTGTTGTTATACAATTTTGCTAGTGTGAATGTTTAAGAAAAGCTCCGCAACATAATATCATGATTCCCTATCATAGTATTACATTCGCTTATTGTGATCTAATATATTACAACTGTGGCGTTTATTTTCATATTAGAGTAGAGTAATATTTGCTCATCATTGTGGTATTACGTTTAGTTATATTCGTATCATCTTCCGTGAAAGTTTAATCTATTTGATGGTTGTATTGCTAATGTTTGGTCCGTCCAACTGCCTCGTTCCCAACCAATTCGTCCAACACATTGGTATTATATTGATTCTCATCTTGGATGTACGCATGTGGGTAGAGCGTATTTTATAATTAATGTAGTATTATATTCGCGTATCATCATGGTGCACACTGTGCCTCTTTTATAGTGGTATCATGTATCCAGCTATATTATCAGCATGGGCCAGAGGCAAGACGATCAGCTTGTTAACACCGGAGGAAGAATGAAAAATTCATTTTTACAGATGGTTATAAACCCACGCGCTAATCTTGTTCCTCCTCACCTCCGTGCTTCCGTGCTGTCATCGAGGACACGTACCGCCAAAGAAGATTTAGCGCCTCATCGAACGTGGAACACGTTTTTGTGCTCCTCATTCTCTAAGTAACTAAAGGTTGCCGGCGAGGCCGGCAACCTAGAGTTACTCCCGGGAGAGTGCCGCATCCTCGAGTATCCTCGAGTTTGTCGCGTTGCGCCATCTGTCGTCAGCACATCGAAGTAGGCGAACACCGTCCGCTCGGATGAAAGCACCGGAGCTCGGTGGCGTCGGTGGCGCCCTCGTCTCGACATAATCGGAACGGCTTTACTTGTGGCATTTTGTTCATGCTGGTGTGGATTGGCCACTCAAAAGCACGACACAGGGGCATTTATAGAGCATAGATCTTCCGCAGTCGCACGCTAGTGAACCAAGAGTCGTCGCAGACCCACCAAAACAGAATTAAAACACAAGAGAATTGGAAGTATTTATCTTCAGTTTGGCAAGACAATTTGTTACTCGCGAAAAGTATGTGGTTTACAGTTCCTTATTATACGTACTATTCCTTTGTCGCGTTTTCGAATAGAAATATATTTGTATGTACAGCCCAAAAGTACCATTGCATTACCTTCTGCTGTAACTTTTCCGCCTCGATACTCACGTGAGTTCGGCAAAGGAAGTGTTCGTCCAGCGTCTCGTAACTAGCGTAGTTACCGATACACGTTCTAGGTCAAACCGTGTTGACTTTTTTACCATCACCTCGGAATAAAAGAGGCATACTCGAGAAATGAAGTGTTCGCATCGCATGATGCGACGGTAATCCATACCGTGTTTATTAGAGCTGCATGTACGTCATGGAAAGCAGCAAATAGAATCGACGAGTGTGGCACTTTGCGACGACAACGTCTGCCACCGCTGCACGATGCTTCCAAAAATGACAAGAGGACGAAGAAGACACAAGACTCACCTTTTAAACTAAATATCTAGGTCAAGGTTCGACCTCGAAAGGGGTCCACTTAAACAAAATCGCAAAGGGCCACGCGAAAATTTTCCGCTCAACAAAGGAGCCGGTCGTCTGCAGCGAATGATGAACGAAGGCTACGGCCGCTCAAGTCATTGGGGTTGTTTTCGTTGGTTCCGGGATACGTGCATCTAGCGGCCTTCAACGAGCATTGTAGTTCGGAATACTTATTGCTTTTATTTCGCTGCCTGAAGTCGGGAAGCGTCTCAGAGCACGTAGAAGCATGCTCGTTGGTCTCCACGGCAAAGAATCCGGGCGGTGTTGTTGTCATGAAGCTATAGTAGGAGTTCATCGGAACATACACACAAATTCCGATCGTTTCGCTTGGCGTATTTGAACTTGTTTAAAAGTTTACGCATGTTTTGAGTCGTGGCATAAACAAAATATACTTAGAGAACAGTTCCAGCCGCCACGCGCTAAATCACGCAACCGAAGCAAGCGGAGAAAATACCTGGCCCTGTCACGCGATGCTGGTCACTACGTCACCATCGAGCGATCTTAGCGCTCCAATCGGTATCGCAGGAGGATAATAGCTCTCATTCTCGGGGATCATAATACACTTTTTTTCAAACCTCTTTGATACCCGTCTGCACTGTACATACTCTGCACTACACACTTAGCACGACCACGTCATTGGTGCTTTCTTGAATTTCATCAACATGAATGAACCGAATAATAACTTTCGGGTAAAATAATTGTCTTTCAAGAATAAGTGAAAAACAGAAAACAATCGGCGATACTTTGTTTCTTCATTAGTTTTATCTCATTATGTAAATAGCGTTTCTTTTACTCACATTTTGAGTAGGTTTTGTCAAATTAACTCTAACTAATAAAATAAACGCATATTTTAATTAGGAATTTTCAGTGAACTATCTAAAACCACTAATTTCATCAATTTACAAAGATTTTAGGCGCGTGCTTTGTTTATAAGCGTTTCGAAAATCCATGCAACGTCAGAGCGCCCGAGCGGTGTTTCAGTTTCCTACCAATCGTCCTCTCGCTGCGTCAGCCGCGAGCAAGTTGCAGAAGCGGCAACAGTTGCGAATTCCACGCTTCCTGTTAGTTGACCTCAGACGTTTAACCTTTTTGAATGGCGTGGGTGTTTGATGGAGTGGATTTCTAAAAGGTTGTTCTTCCTTTGTGTCGCCTTCCGCGTAAATAACTAGCACCTGGCTGACGTCAGATATTAAATGTGGGAGGGAAAAGCTGAGCTCTCAAGTTATTTTGGTTTCTCTGAATGGCCGTTCTTTTTTCTCTTCGCTTTGATTCAAATAAAAAGTGTCTTAGATACAGATTTTTTGTTTAAGAAAAAAATATGCACATACATCGATATAACTAAATTTATGATACCAAAGATATACGTCAATGCTTCTTTTCGGATTTTTTTTCCTGTGATATGTTAATTAGATTTTGACACGAAAGCCACTGTGACTAATTATCTAGAGTTATCTTTCAAAATTGATTTGGTTAATATAACGTATTATGGAACCGTTTTAAACGCGCGAAATATTTAAGGGCAAGCCGTTCTATTCTTCTGTTGTTGTTTTCTTGTTCTATTTGGCACGTCGATTTCCACTTTGAAAAAGTATTACATTATATAGTGCAGCCGTCGTCGCCTTGGTTTTCAATAACAATCTTTTTGTTTACATATTTACAGGAGTCGTTATGACCGGGCTCATTCTGAGGAGCGCCGAGCCATACATGGGTTGCACGTGACGTCACATTCTCCTTCGGTGCCAACGCTGTTCATGCACTGTGTCACCGAAGCTAAGCGAAGCGAGCATGAAGCTCCTGCCTTCAGGCTTTGCTCGACGCAGAGCATGAGCAGAAGCGCTGGTCTCCGCTTCTATGGCTTCGCTCGCAGTAAGTGAACGGTACAATGAAGCTGTGCTCGCTGTTTCCGCTCGCCGCGACGCTCGTGTACCGTGATAGCTCAGGAGGCTACGCTCGAGGGTTGGCCCCAGAAAGAGGTTGTCGCACGTGCAGAAGGACTAAAGTTCCCTCGTCATTGCGGCAGCGGTGGCGTAGTCAAACTGGCTGGTGAGATCGGCCTATACAAAGGAAGCAAAATATTTTCTGTTTCAATGAAGCGCGTTATATTCATTCTTTTTTTATAAAGTTCAAATATTCATAAAAATAACTTCGTGAAAGAAAAACAAAAGCTAAATTGGTACCGCTCGATACCACATGTATAAAACTGCATTTTCATAGTATTTAATAATTCGCCTTGTTTAACTGAAAACGTTTTGTGAATAGAAATATATTTTCTAAATTATTTCAGAGAATGCGTTGGTAATTATAAAAATGGGTCTTTTACATATATTTCTAGGTATACTAATATACACGCGCCGGCACGCAAGTTTGATATCAAAGGAAATCTCTAATACCTATTATTGCAAAACGACTCCTCGCTAAATATAAATCTCATTCTCCTATTAGTTACACCAAGACGAAGGGTAGACGATATCCGCTTTATGTGGATGTCACCTGTCTATATAATATTATTTTGTAGCTTGCCCGTAGCCTGCTATTAGGAAAACGTTACCAAAGCAGGATAAACAAGTGCTACCTCGCATTGGTGCATATCACATAACATGTGCGCATATTACACATGTAACAAATGTTACCAGTCTAATATGTATACTCCATACTAGTGCGCGTTAGAATATCGCACAATGGCGGGATGTCACGACATGACACCTGATGAGGTGTCGTCCTGCTTAATCGTTCTACGGTAGGAGAGGCAGCAAGGAATATTATCTTGAAAATGTACAAGACACCATGTAGTATAGAGCGAAGACACCGTTTAATAACTTTTGAACTCCTTCATGGCACGGCTGAGGTTTCGAATTAGCGTAATTCCAATCCAGATAGCACGCCAAGGAAACGCCTAACTTGACTCAAGCTTGGGAATACTAGGGGCAAACTTCGGCCTAATACAATTTTCCTCCAAGGGCGTAGTTAGAGCCAAAGTACATTTCTTTGACGTTTCTATTGCTTTTTCTGGCTCGCCATATACTGCCTAAGTGCCAGATATGAGCCGAAGATTACACGTCTTCACCAAGGAACCTGCAGAGAAGCCTACATCTGGAACTTGTTTTGCCATTTAGGCTCAAAGTTGCCATATAAATACCGAACGAGAAGAACTGAAGCCTAACCTTGGCGTTTGTTTGGCGAATCAGAACTAATATACCCAAATTATGGCCAAAGAAGGTCAAGTTTGGCTCTACCTTGGATTCTTTGGGCTTTTTAAAGCCCCTAGATTCCAGGAAAGATCTAAGTTAAGTCCGAAAAATTGTGCTACCAGGGACTACATCGCAAAACGCAACGTATCTTTACTATGCCGCACAAAAAAAAGCATCCTTTAGATGCACGGCGTGTACACAACAATGATAATTCCTAGTGTAGCACCTAGCTGCAATTTTAACACGCAGACATTCGATTGAGATGCCAAAAATTTGTCTTATCGGGGCCTCTAAAATTTTTGAAGAACAAAAGATAAAGCGCAACCTAATTAGAAAACGAGAAGAGTCTGGTTGGGTGGTATCCGAGCAATGTCGATTTACGCAGGAGGTACTCCGGATTACTCGAAAGAAAGACAAGATGGTCACATGCCCAAAACTTATTTTGTTGCAGAACAAGATTTTTTTATTATCCTTTTTGCAAGAGCTTGTTGCATTTCACCCGTTTTTATTTGCGAGTTCGTAACATTTTTTCAGATCACTTGACCTCCTTTAATCTCAACAGCATTTAGAGATGGATAAAACATATTCGAAACACCTTATCACGTCGAAATAAATTTTGAATGAGAAACTGAAAAACTGTAAGTAATTGCAGCTCGTACAAAATTTAAAATTCAACCAGTTTCAGTTAAACTACTAAAATAAATGCGATTTGCTCGAAACATTCCGGCGACACAGTAATCGTAATGCATTTAGACACTTCGTACACTGGGGAAAGGTAATTCGTAGTTCTTAAAAAATGGCTGCGTAGAGCAAGGGTCCGCGACCCGTGGTTCTTGAGGCAGTTTCATAAAAGAACCCCCCCCCCCCCCCCTCCTTGCCGCTTCTTCACAGAGGCTCAAAGACCCCACCTCGGCCCGCCGCCGAAAAGGGTTCCGGACAGCCCTTCATTTGTCGGCACGAAATTCACTGAATAGTTAAATTGTACAGCGTTTCATAAAATTATTTTGAAAAGGTGAATTTATTCATATGGACACTGACTGGCTAATATCAATCATATTGAATAAATAAACATAAACAAAAACCATACGGAAAAGTCTTGGGGGCTCTTAACATTTGATTCATTTCACCTTGTAGGAAGATAACGACCGCATTCACTTTCGTTGTTTTTTATATCAAGTAGCCTTTTGTCTAGTTCGCTAAAAGAATTCCGGTATTCCTCTCCCCAGTGGCTACCGTGTGTATCAGCTGTGGTTGCCCCGTTTCAATGACTATACACCAAGCTGTCATTTTGAAGTTATTGAAATAAATATACAAGATCACGACAAGGTATCGAAATGTAAACTAGCGAGTTTGGGTACTTTCGAAAACTTCGAGGGCGGTTTTCCACAAAGAACCGCCTATACCCTAACCCCTTGTCAAAATCTGGGAGATGATATTGACTTTCAAGTTTCAAGATTCGACATTTTCAACATTGCAAAAGTTCAACGGAACCAATTTCGTGGGAAGCTGGCACGTTGAAAAAAATTCTGTAAAATATAAATTGAATATAATGGAAAAAGATTTCCTGTCAATTCAAGTGGCATCGGTATTTTATACTTAGGCACCGTAATGACATTTCACCATCTTGTACTTTCGCTCTCGTCAGGCTAGCTGCGTACCACGAAACAAGAATAAAAATATGTTTCGATTCCAATGCTAAATATTTTGGAGGAAACGTCCCGTTTATTTGAATCGACGAATCGCTTAATGGGGCAAAGTATATTTCAAAACTTTTGGCTCAACGCGTGATTATTGAAACAGCGTTCCAAAAATAGATAAGGCGTTCAGAAATCGAAAATTAGATTTTACTTGGGTGTTCCTTTATTTCTTTATTTTTGCCTGGGCGTCTATCACGGACTTCGTCTGCAAGCTGGGAACTCACCGGAACATCGCCAAGATATGACTGTCAGTATCCGGCACACCTAGCAGAAACTTTAACCGGGATGGGATACCGGGTATGGCTGCAAAACACACATTTCTTTTTCATTATTTCCAGGAGTTTCTTGCCAAGAGCAAACACACTTTGACCACCCTGCCCACTCTTAATCTCAACCACGTTACGAATTTGAAGAACTAGCTTTGAAAGAAGTGTCCTATTGCATTTTGTTACCACTGAAATTGATTCCTAATTTGAAAATAGTGTCTAGAAAAAAAATATTTCGACTAAACGTTGTGTTGAACTTGCTACAGATTTGGTAATTGCATTACATGACAAACGAGTTTGCACGAAATGCCCAAAAAGCGAGTCTCTTCGGCTTTTTGTCCAAACAAAGAGTTCCTCAACGAAAAATCCAAGAATTCGAAGCAGAAAATAACCTCAGGTGTTTAACGTGCTCATCAAACTGTCCGTTGTCTGCGAGATACTTCTGTCGACTTTTATCAAACTTCTGTCTAGAGGAATTGCTGGGTTTCGTTTTTTCTGAAAGAGGCCCGACGAAGTTAATTGAAGTCATACAAGTTACAATATTTGAGCAGATCCCTCTGTCGTGCATGAATGAGCTTTTCGCCAGCTTCAGAGTGCCCGTGTTTAATGTAACATTTCGTACTGAATATTGTTTTTAACCTCCAGTGCCAAATGCACGCCGTACTAAAATCACAGCGTTGCACGCTTTAGTGAAACCTTTTTTAAATTAAGTCAGTTCTAATAGACGCGTTGTAAAAGCGGATTTGTAGCCAGCCCGTGCAACATAGGAATGGAGGTAATGCCCCACACTCTGCACGGTACGCTGGGTGTTCGGTTCCAATGTCGGAAAAATGAAATCAGGGAAGCTGCATGTTGCAGGGCAATAAGATGTTTCGTAAAAATGATGGTGCTGGAAACTATTTGTCCCTGAAAGCACGTTTCGATCGTCGTAACAGGTAAATATTTCTGATTTGTTTTCCAGTGTGACGATGTGACACCGAGTTAAATTTTGAATTGCGTGGCCTATGTGTTTTGGGTGGTGGCTTGCCGTGAGTAAATGATCGTACTTCAATTTTCTTCTTGTATCGTTTATATGCATGCACTTGAAAATAAACGAACTTTTCACTGATGTTTTCAGTGGGGCTTGTGCCTTGTGCTTTCAGCAGCAAGTTTTTATCGTCCGAAGTATACACCTTGAAGAAATGCTCGTATGCTAGAGACCTCCTTTTTTACATCGTTTGTGACCCGCGTTTGGTCATAGGCACACTCATAGACGTAGACTTCGGGGGGGGGGGGCATCGGTGCTCGTGCCCCCCCTGGTGAGATCCCGGGGGGGCAGAGACGCTGCTTACATGCCATGTAACGAGCTTCTAGTAGTGGCATGTAAACAAAATAACGCCCACGTTGCCTTTATTGACAAAATACATGGGAAATAGAATCCCAGCGTGCTTTCGTTAGCTTCAATCTCCAGTTCTGGCGAAAAGATAACGCGCAGCACGCCCCCCCCCCCCCCTCCCGGAGAACTTCTGAGCCTGCCTCCCCCGGGAGAATGGAAAGTCTACGCCGCTGGGCACACTGCTTTTCAAATGGGGCAAGTTGTTGACTTCAAAGAACATCGAACTGAAAAAATAGATATATTAAGTGCCTCGATGAAAGCCTTGCTTCAAAAAGCAACTTTTCCCCGGAAAAGGTTATTTTTCTAAGCGCAATATTTACACCCTTTAATGCAATATAGGTGGAGGTACGTACGCCCACTTTCAACCTGCGTCCGCTAATGCGCCGCTGTCTGCAGCGTCACCAGGACGTGATCCCAAAGCTGCGCTGCAACGTGCCATCAAGCACGAGCCACGAAACAGTAAAATGCAGTCAGTGTCTATGTGTACGCGCTGAAAAGTGTCTGAAAGAACTAAGCAAAAACAATGTGTAGCGCGTGGACTCAGCTTCATATAAACGCGTTAATATTGCGTTCCTTTGAATTTTGTCCTTTTTGTGGAGCATGAAAGGGTAGCGAGCGTCTTAATGAAAAATCAAAACGTGACCTAAAAATATTATAATCAGTACCCCAGGTGCACGGATCTAAACTTGAGAGCAAGATGCCTCAGAGGCTTCCAGAACAAAATGACAGAGTCATACATGAACTAACTTAACGATAAGCGAGCTCCTGGTTGCTTCCAGCCAAGTGACTTGCGAATTCTCGCTAGTAAGTGTCCGGTATGTACTGTAACCATTGTCGCAATCACGACAATCGCAGCTCTTGATAGAGCAGCGAGGCCGCTTTTACGAGATCCGACATTTTTATGCAACATCATTACGCGCGAACGAACAGATCAAGCCAGATCAGTGCCTCCTATATAACTCAAGTAACACAATTGATCGGTTCAAGCTTGAGCTATCCTTGCCATCGGGGGAAGTTTTGTTCGGGCCAAGCACCGTTTTGCACCTTCTGGCAAGCATGTTTCAGCCTGGCTAGCCGGCCCGGCATTTCAGCGGGAGTTTTTGTCTAGCCAAGCTGACTGTGAGGTGTAAGTTCAGACTGAAAAGGCTGGAAGTTCAGTGGTCAGCCAAGCTTGGCAAAGCGGTGTCAATACAACCTACACCACGCTGGAAATTCAGAGGTCAGTCAAGCTTGGCAAAACTTGTAAATCCGGTGTGGGCCAGGGTGGAGTCCTCTGGTCATTGAATCTTGTTTACACGTAGAACTTAAAGACTACTGCCGAGGAGTCCTGGCGTATGTTGTCATTCAAAGGATATTTTTGTGGCATATCGACAAACATTATCTCAAATGTTTGCTGCTGTGCTCAGAAAAATCTGGATGCTACTTTGAGCCGGATTTAATGCCTCACGAATAATAAAGTTGAATGTATGTACGGGCTGCTGTATTTATTGTGCGGTAGATGTCTCCTACGAGGAACAGGCTTTTTTATATTATTCTGTGTTACACACATTGACACGCTTCTGCTGTGTCTTGACGCTATTCAAGCCCTCAATTTTTTATCCTGTGGGCAATGTTGCGCTGTCTTCACACGCAGGTTGAAGAGTCCCAGGCCTCATCGGGGAAAGGCCTATCGACCAACAAGGCATGAAATAGTGCCGGAGTAGCGCACAGCCTTCCAGAAAAATTTTAGCAGCGCCTCTTGTCGTGGGAGGATCGCCCACGTGCTGCTGTAGGAGAACCAAGCTCCGTATCACGGCTCTTTCTAAAAAGTGGTCCTTCTCAAATCGGGAAACGACAGGTCACTGCTGGAACAGCGACTTCTAAAATATATGTAACATCTACAGCGGAATGTTTTCCAAGATCACTGAGTGCTGAATTCAAGCATCTGATTGCTTCGCAGCTTGGTCGCGTCAGAGGCTATGTACACAAGGTAAAGGTCAACCCCTCTGTTCTACCTGTACAGTGCAAGTTGCGACGCCTTCCGTTTATGGTTCGCAAGCAAGTTTCAGACGAACTTCTTTCTTTCAGTGTGATTGAACGCGTTGCCTCGTCTGTATGGGTGCCGCGGACCGTCGTAGTCCAGAAGAAAGATAGAGAGTACATCTCAGGCAGCCAAACAAGGCCGTTGTTATTGACAACTAATCTCTTCCGCACACAAAGGAGCTGCTTAATGGCCTGGTTAGTGCAATTTGGTTTTCAAAACTAGATCTGGCTACCGCATACCATCAAATTGAGCTGCACCCGGATACAAGAGACCTGACAGCTTTTGTAACTCACGAAGCCCTGCTCCGGTTTAAGATATTATGTTTCAGCCTCGTTTCTGCTTCAGCCACATGCCAACGAATGATGTTTAGAATTTTGCATGGCTGCAAAGGAGTGCTGTTCTACATAGACGAAATCATTATCTTTGGCAGATCCAGCGAGGAACATCTTCTTAACCTCCGAGCCGTCCTTCAACGGATCCCAACTGCGGGGCTACACTTGAATGTCAAGTTCGTCCTTAACGTCAGCGGAATCTCGTTCTTGGGTCACCAAGTCAGCAGCCAAAGAATCGCTCCTCTCAAAACACATAGTCTACACCATCACCAGACACCAGTGCCAACGGATATCAGCCAGCTCAGATCATTCATAGGACTGGTGGAATAGAATTCAAGATTTATTCCCACACTTGTCACCGAAGTGGAACACCTTCGGTGGTTTCTGCGCAAAAACTTTCCGTTCATTTGAGACACCGAGGACAACGAAAGCTTCAAACGGCTGAAATTTTTATTGTCATCATGTCAGGTACTACGGATGTTAGATACTACCTTGCCGATAATCGTCGCAACAGATGCGTCAGTATATGGGCTTAAAGCTTTCCTCCAGCAACGATTA
The DNA here is from genome assembly GCA_037355805.1 of Ixodes ricinus. Taxonomy (NCBI): domain Eukaryota; kingdom Metazoa; phylum Arthropoda; class Arachnida; order Ixodida; family Ixodidae; genus Ixodes; species Ixodes ricinus. The sequence goes on from JAZHYW010002668.1 coordinate 109,416, forward strand.
GCGAAGCATGTCCATACTGTTGCGTTTGCCTCCCGTACGCTCACTCCAGCGGAACGAAAGTATTCCGTTGGAGAAAGAAAGCCCTCGAATGCCTTTGGGCATTAGAGCGATGGCATAATTACCTATGGGGTCCCCACTTTACATTAACGTACCGACCATCAGGTACTGGTTGCCCTACTGTCAACACGTGGAATAGGACATCGTCCGCTGCACATCAGGCCCTGGTCTTTACGACTTCTGATGTATCACTTCACAGTTCAGTATCAGCGAGGCTCTGACATCCGTGTGGTGATGGCACGGAAGTTAGGACATCGTTTGAAGAGGAGATCGTCTCGTTTGTCATTACCTGTGTCACAGAAAGACAGCTGCAACAAGATACGAGAGATGACGTCATCCTAAGCCAAGTGATGGACTATGTAGGATTATCCTGGCCATCACATAAGTTTCTGTTCACCTACCTTGTTCCTTTCTCTCAAGTTCGTGAAGAGATTTCAATGGTAGACAGCATACTGTGTCGTAGGAATGGAAACAGTGAGCATGCGAACGGAGCTGCAAAATCGAATCAAGTTTTATACAATGTTTTTTAATGCCTGTTCAGTGCATTATGCTGGCTTCCTAGTTACGAGGCTGGTTGCTGGCCGAGTATCCGCGGCCTGGTAAATGGGCTTCATATATCTCAGGTGGCTCATCCGATTCATAATCACACAGCAATTGCCGAGAGTCCAGCCCCATGTACACTTCATGAACGGTGATGGTGCAGCTAGATAGCAGTACCAGGAGAAGAAGCAGGATAAGCCCATGTCACTGATGCATAGTTCAGTAATCATGTTTTACCTAAACTATAAATCATGCTCCTAATTAAACTATACCGAAGCAGAAAGACTACCCAAATGATCTTGGTAACATGTACAGTTTCCTTAAATATAAAAGACCCCCAAGAACCACGTGGCCAATAGTACGGCGGCCGGGGCGCTACGTGCGCTCGTGAGATTTCATTCTGCTTCGAAGAAAGGACACTAACTCGGGTTTCAACTTGGCAAGAACGCGCCTAACAGTTTTTGATGAAGGTTTAGCGAAAAAGCGCTCTTCATCTGGGTCGCACCCAGATGTATGGTCACGAAGGCTCGACGGAAGCATACCCATCACTGTTCTTTTTTATCAGCTGTTCCTGGTGTAAATTCTCAGGAGGGGCACTGCCCAATATACAGAAATTAAAGTCACATTCGTGCCCCATATTAAAAAATAAAAGGTGCTGAAGAGCGCAATCATTCATTAAAGAATGACACTGATATTGCACTTTAACTGTGAAAATATTCGTCCTGACTTGGTCCAGTCTCTTTCACACGGCCATTTCAGCGTTAGTGGCCGTGACATAGTGATGATGAACTGCTCTCCGCCGCCAAAGCGAGAACTGATACTGATCTACGTTGCGCTCTAGCTGAGCTCCTAATGCGTCCTCACCTTGGGTAAATTGGAATCGCAAGGCCCCACCAGCAACTGCCTCGGCCAGGCGCTCCCAGTGGGCCTTTCATGTTGCAGGAGATTACCTAAGGCGGCACCTACAAAAGTGAACAATGACAAGGAAGGTTTCCTTCTAATTCTAGATTACTACTCTCAAGAAATGCAAAATGAAAGTCAATTACAGCCCCTTAATGTGAATACCATACATAACTTGCGGTACTGTGGAAGGTTGCTCACATATTTCGAAAGAAAATTTTGATTTGCTGCAAGAGAATTGTTTTTTCTCGTGATAGGGAATCAAGTCCATAACCACAACTGCACCATAGAAACAATGTTTTTATATGCTTCTTTAGAAACGCATAGAAGTACGTTTTAATATCTATTTATGTTACCTGCCTGTAAGATTACAAGTTGAAAAGAGGTCACCTTGTACTGACAGCACGGTAGATAAACACCCACACAAAACAAATTCCCTTCTCATTAAAATGCGAAGGAAGAAAACAATATTAGAGTAAAATATACTCAGACTTGATTTTATGGAATTAGTAAATATGTTGAATGCTAGCCATATTCTCGTAGAAATGCTTTTTAAAGCTTCAAATGGAAATGCAAGCAAAGTTATAATGCTGGAGTCCTACTAGAGCGACCAACGAAAACAACCAACACCGACACGCCTTGAATACGTGCATCATGTAAACGAAGTTCCCTCTGAGAGGTTTGCCGTCTTTAGGTGCTCGTAAATTCAAGCACAAGTTATTGCAAGCCTGCCAAAGATACCTACGCGTGCACGCTGCACAATCTTGAGGAAATCTGCAGGGAAGGCTCAAGACGGCAAGTTTGTTAATCATCATTATACTTAAGACGTCGCCTCGGGATGGGCGAAGGTTGCGGGTTTGATCCCCACTCCTGGCCCAATTTTTCGCTAACACTCTTTCCCTTTCCCATCCCGTAGCTTTGATGTAATAAAAATTTAATAATCAACATTTATCCTCTTCGTTTACAATATATATATATATATAGGTGAGGCAAAAGTTGGTTGAGAACGATAGACCGGGAAATGTAGCAAGTCAAAGATACATACCTTCGGAGTTACTATACTAGGGATATATACAATAAACTTCCTATTATAGTAACTCCGAAACTACGTATCTTTGACTTATATATAGACAGAGAGAGAAAAAGGAGAGAGAGAGATAAAAACCTACACGTGCTGGCAGATCACCGTAAGATAAGGTCTAAACACACTTCTTCAGAAACCAGCATCACAGACTCAACAGAGATTACATTTTTTTCAGACTGGGACAATGAGAGCGCACTCCCGCCAGAGGTGTTACGCCGGGGTTTTATCAAGGGCACCCAGCTCTTTACTGTGACCGTTGTGAACTACAAGCCCAACTTTGAAGTGACTAGTGCCATCAGCAGTTTGCGACGAAGAAAGAACCAATAAAATTCACAATGCCTTCTTGATAAAATCCCATGAAAACAATTATTTTGTCAACTCACCCTTATTGTCTCACTGTCTGAAGAAGAATTTCACTATCAGCAGAGCCAGTGACTCTGGTTTTTGATGGAGTTTGTTTAGACCGTACTTTAATTCCTATTCACAGGGTGCGATTTTTCTGGCGAATTTGCAGCTGTGAGGTCGGGAACCGCAGCTTCTCCTGTGGCTTTTATTTTGCTCACGAGCGATCGTTGCAACTGCTAAATTGCAAGTAAAATCTAAACACGTGAAAAAAGGCTTTAGAGTGTTCTGCCAGCGCGTGTGGGTTCTTATCTGTTTATATATTTTTACCCAAATAAACCATTCCGTTCGAAAGTTACGCCGTGTCCTGTGCAGATCTTCCTGCGTACTGTCCGTTTTTTGCGTATTAGCTTTTCTTGATCAGTGTCTAACCGGGACACAACCGACCAAAAAAAAACCTGAGCCAAACAGTTATTTCTAGGCGAACAGAAAGTGAACCCAACAGAAACCTTCGACGACATCTTGGAACTGAACCTGAAAAACATATAACGGTAAACGTTTAAAATTGGTTCACCGTAATTTTGCTGTTGTTAGTATCGCAAAGGGAACATTTGAGTATAAAAAAAATTGCCAGCAGTATTTCTATGAATTGCTCAAATCGTCATTTACAAAATTTCGACTTATAAGAAATTGGAGAGTTTTCATTGAGCTTTTCACTGGCACTATGAACAATCGTAGGTCATGTGGTCACGTTACGTCATGGTGTCAGGACATGCGGTCAAGCAATGTCAAGTCACGTGGCCTCGTGACATAGTAACGTCAAGTCGATTTAAATTGAGAACGTCACTATATATTGGCATTGTTGACACCCTGATGTCCATGACACCACGACTTTACACCGTGAGTTACGTGACACCGGGACGTGTTCGATTGTTATGAGCCGGAGTCGAGTGATCGGGTTCATGACAGTCTGCATCATCAAACATTCCAGTAATGTTTCGCCTTGTATTAAAGATGAGAATAGTAGAACTCTAACAATGTCTAAAGCTCAGCACACGCTTTATGCTTTGCCTACCACAGGGCATGGCTATGATAAATACTAAAGGTATATAATTAGTGTCAGATCACGTGGTCACTTTTTCTAATTACGAGTTGAGAATGGGAACGCTGTTTCTTTATTTTTATGCGTTTGCCATGGCTCGAAAAGAAAATGTAATAGGTAGTTTTGCAAGTTATCAACGTTTGCGTTTAGTTATTAGCGGTACTTACCGAAAGTACAAAAATTGTTCCACGACCCATTTTACATCTACAGATTATTCAGGCACCCAAACATGTTTTTGTTGTTGCTGAACTGCCCCAGAAAGCTGTCCCTGAGACTAGAAGCATTGAAATGACTAAATGTGACTTATTAGTCCGACGTTACATAGAACTATAAATGTGACCGGGAGGGATACCTGTGCAGAAGGATCTTAGTTGACTCAGCGGAAGAGGCGAACGTTGGCAGCCGCTCTGAGTCTCCCAGGAGTGCTTATTTATTTATTTATTTATTTACCTCAAGGTACATAGTACACTTCAGAGGGGAGTGAACACACACAAAAAATCATGGCAAAGAAAACAATCAACTAAGGGTGCTGTTACTAAGTGTTTGTTTAAAAAGAACAACGTCAGTGATGGAGGCAATTGAAGCGGGAAGGCGGTTCCAATCTGTTGACGTGCGAGGTATGAATGACACACTGAATGCGTTAGTATTGAAACTTGGTATGCCAACCTTATGGACGTGATCGAGGCGAGCGGAGCGATAAGATGGTTCGAGTATAAGTGACTGGCGTAAAAATGAGTTGTGATGGTAGATTTTATGAAACAAGCAGAGACGAGCACATTTACGGCGGAAAGATAAGTCGGGTAATGATAGAGTTATTTTCATATTTGTTACACTGGACGTGCGATGATAGTTAGATAAGATGAAACGAGCTGCTCGATTTTGAATGCTTTCCAATGCAGTGACAAGGCAATGTTGGCCGGGATCCCACACAGATGAAGCGTACTCTAATTTGGAACGGACTAGGCACTTGTACAATGATTAGTTTCAGCGATGAAGGGTCTTGAAAAAAATTGCGTTTTAAGTAGCCCAGGATACGATTGGCATTTCCAGCAACATACTCAATATGGGTATTCCATGAGAGATTGGAGGTAATATAGACGCCGAGGTACTTGTAAACGGAAACAGGTGATAAGGGTGTATTGGTAATGTGATATGTAGGACATCTAGCTGTTAGTGCGTGACACTCGTCATAGACTTGCATTTATTGGTATTTAATTCCATCAGCCAAGCATCGCACCAGTGAGCTATGTGGTTAGGATCTGTTTGGAGATGATCAATGTCAAATTGGTCAGTGATTTTGCGATAGAGAACGCAATCATCAGCGAACAAGCAGATTGATGAAGAAATGTTAGATACTAGATCGTTAATATAAATAAGAAACAGTAAAGGGCCAATTACGGAGCCGTGGGGCACCCTGAATGAACAGACGCCATAGAGGAATTCTTGTTGTTAAAACTTGCAAATTGTAGACGATTAGTTAAAAAGGCATTTATCCAATCTAGTTTGTGAAGGTCAATATTCAAGGTGCGGAGTTGTTGAATTAGTGGAGAATGAGAAACTTTATCAAATGCCTTGGGGGGATCGGTGGCTGAGTGGGCTAAAGCGCACGCCAGCTCGACGCGCGTGGAGCGAAAGCTCAGCCTGCAGAGTCCAGGGATCCTGGGTTCGAGCCCCACCCTGCCCGTTTCGATCTGGATGAGCATCGTACCGGCGTGCGGTCGTGTATCACTACTGCGTGGTGCACGTTAAAGACCCCAGGCTAGCGGCTGTACCGCACTGGCTAAATTGCTCATCTACAGCGAGTGACTCGTCGCAACTTTAAGTGGCTGACCAACTACACGCTGTATAAATATCCCCACAACCCAATTTTTTATCAAATGCCTTCGAAAAATCTAGAAAAACACAGTCAGTGTAACGAGCCAGAGTCAAGAAAGCGATAAAGATCATGGGTAAAGGAGACGAGTTGAGTTTCACGCGAGAATGATTTTCTGAAGCCGTGTTGTGCTGACGTAAACAAGTTGTTAGATTCTAAGAAGGTAGTCAGATGAGAGCAGATGATATGTTCGAAGATCTTGCATGGGATGCTTGTTAATGACGTATAGGACGATAATTGTATGGATCGTGTTTGACACCTGACGTGTGCAACGGAACTGTTTCATATAGTTAGAGGAACGACGTCCACGGTGTAAAAAATGGAAAATCGCGTTTACTTAGCAGATATGTACAACGATCACCGCTGCCTCGATCGTCTCGATGTTCTCTGTCCTCGCGCCTCTTTTTCCGGCCTTCCTCGTCTTCAGTCCTTTGTCGCGCGCACATTCCTCCTCTTCGTTTACAATATTTAACACACTCCGGGGCCCGAGGTGGGAATTTCAAGGGGGTACAAACGCTGCACAGGCCTGATGATTTCACTCCCTTTTGGCAGCTTTACCTTACATGCCCGCACTACACCATCTTTGCCTTGAATGCGTCCCGTAATGACCCCAGTCTTCCAGAACAGTTTTTGTACACTATCATCATGAATTATTACTACATCACCTATTTTTAGGTTATGAGTACGCTGCACTTTTCGGGAGTGAAAACTGCGGAGCACAAGTAGGTATTCATGCTGCCATCGTTTCCACATGTGCTCCATCGCACGCTGTCGGTGAATCCAAAGATTGAGGATTTCTAGCTGAGCCTTTGACTCATCTGAAGCCTCTGTAGGAGATAGAATACGACAACCTAACAAAAAATGAGACGGAGTCAATACGTCTGGCTCATTGGAACTGGAGTAAATGAAAGTGATCGGTCTTGAATTCACAACCGCTTCGGTTTCAGACAGCAAGGTGCCCAGCTGTTGCAGATCGAAAGACCCCTTTCCCAATAATTTACGAAGGCACGTCTTCACAATTCCAATGAGCCTTTCCCAGAAACCGCCCCACCATGGCGCTCTTTCTGCGATAAATCTCCACGTTACATGATGACTAGCATAGTAGTTTTTCACTTCATCTTTTCTCAGCAACTGGTGCATTGCAGCTAGTTCTCTTGACGCTCTTTTAAAAGTTGCAGCGTTATCCGAGTACACAACTCGCGGGGTGCCACGCCTGGCACAGAATCTTCTAAAAGCCATAAGAAAAGAGTCTGCCGTAAGGTCTACAACAAGCTCAAGATGAATAGCTCTAACCACAGCACAAGTGAATAGCACAAAGTACGCTTTCACTACGCTACAGTTTTTCACGAAAATGGGTCCGGCAAAGTCTACTCCCGTAACTTCGAAAGGACGAGAGCTTAGGACTCGGTCACTTGGAAGGGGAGCCATCGGCGCACTTGCCGCTTTAAGGCGGAACCGGGCACAAAGTAGACACTTTCCGGTAACCCGTTTAACAGCCTGTCGTGCACGCGTGACCCAAAACCTAGCACGCAGTTCAGTTAAGGTGTCACCGACCCCTCCGTGGAGCACCGCTTTGTGAGCATGTAGAACAATCAGTCTTGTCACAGAGTGTTCACCTGGAAGTAGTACGGGGCTTTTCTCGTTGTAGGACACCACCGCGTTTTGGAGGCGGCTCCTAATTCGGACGAGTCCTTCGTCGTCAATAAAAGGATGGAGGTCTCGTATTGGCGAAGTATTTTCCAGGTTTTCTCCTTTCATTAGTTGTGGCATTTCATTTACAAATGCTTCTCGCTGTACTTGACGTAACCATACGTTTTCGGCTGCTCGAAGTTCCTGGGCCGTAAGTGTACCTTCACGACGAGTCGTCGGTGAACGGCAGTTGTCTGCGAAACGCTTTATCCAAGCTGTCACTCTTGTCATCTTGGTCCAAGTGCTGTACTTGTCAGGGCTGAATATCGGCTCATTTGCCACGCTGACGAGAACTGGAACATCACGTTTCAATTCTAATATCGCATCATTATCCACGTCTGTAGACTCGACGGCAGCAGTTATCCCAGGCCAGGATTCCTGTGCTCTTGATAGCCATTCAGGTCCTCTCCACCAGAGGTTGTTAGTCAAAAGTTCCTTTGCAGAAAGTCCTCGAGTCAAGAGATCCGCTGGATTCTCATTTCCAGGGCAATGGCTCCAGTGAGACGGATCCGTTGCTGTCTGTATTTCTGTCACTCTGTTAGAAACAAACTGTTTCCACTTGGCTGCAGGACTTCGGATCCAACATAGAGTGACAGTTGAGTCGGTCCACAAGTGGTAAATCATGTTCCAATGCTTGTTTGCCAGCGTCTCTTTCAGGAACTTCATTAAACGAGCGGCCAGAACTGCCGCAACTAGTTCCAAGCGAGGAAGGGTGACACGTTTGATAGGAGCTACCCGACACTTTGAGAGCAAGTGTTGGACGCTCACATTTCCGGTTGTATCCTCGATCCTGAGGTAGGCCACTGCACCATAGGCACTCGAACTGGCGTCTGCAAACACGTGAAGTTGGTGGAGTGCAGAGTTATCTAAAAAGTTCTTCAACCCACATCTGGGAATCGAAAATGTCTGTAACGCCCTGAATTCTTCACACCATTCGTCCCATTCTTTCTGTAATGCTCCAGGCATGTCTTCTTCCCAGTCGGTGCCGTGTTCCCAAATCCTCTGGAAAAGGATTTTAATCCTGATGAGAAACGGAGACAACCACCCCAAAGGGTCAAACAGTCGCGCTGTCGTCTGAAGAACAAAACGCTTAGTGTTGTCTTTGTTTCCGAGGAACTGCAGCACTGTTTCGACATTAAGGTGAAGCTCGTCGGTGTCGGCATTCCACAAAAGACCGAGGACTTTTCTAGCTGCCGAAGCCGAAGACGGTGCTACTCCCTTTCCAATGTGTCGTTGAAGCGCCTCGTCGTTTGTGGTCCATTTTTGAAGCTTCATGCCAGCTTCCTCAAGGATGACTTTAGCTTCTCTGTAGACACGAAATGCCTCGTTTGAAGTCGAAACTCCCGTGACTAGATCGTCCACATAAAAGTTCTCGCAGAGCAGCCTCGTTGTGTTTTGAAAAGCTACTTCCATACGCTTGAAATGATGCTGTAATGTGGCAGTCAGTAGAAATGGACTTGCCGTCGTTCCGAAAGGTACGCGAGTCATTCGATACTCTTCCACTTTAGGCAGGGGATGGCCTGTCTTTGGCATGTGCTCAAACCACAGGAATCGTAGAGCGTCTCTGTCGGTTTCTCTAATAGATATCTGAAGAAAAGCCTTTTGAATATCTGCCGTGAGACCTATCTTGTGCAGCCTGAAGTTCACGAGCGTCTTCACCATGTCATTGGTCAGATTCGGCCCTTTCTCCAGATGATGATTCAGTGAAGCTACCCCAAGTGCATGGGATGAGGCGTCAAAGACGACTCGCAGTCTTGTCGTTGTGGATGATTCTCGTACCACAGCCTTATGAGGCATGTAGTAACACTTGTCAGGTATGCTTTGGCCGCAAGTTATCTTTTCTGCATGTCCATCCACTTCGTATTGCCGGACAGCTGCGTCATACTGCTGGATCATCTCTGTATCTGTGATGAGCCGTCGAACCAAGCTGTGTAGCCGCTTGACTGCAACCGCATGGTTGTCTGACAGGTCCACGTTAAGGTTCTTCCAAGGAAGAGCTACTTCATACCTTCCGTATTTAAAAGCAATATCCTTGCTGAATTGTTGGAGAACTTCGCTGTCGTGGCTGAAGTTCGTTGAAGCGTCAAGTATTCCAATGCTTTCGAGCTCCCAGAATTGCTGGAGCGTGTCGGAAACTTCCGATTCGACGCCGTTTGTTTGGAGAACACAGATGTGTGTTCCAGCTTCTGTGAAAACGCCGCCGCCAGATGTCACGGGTCCTTGGAAGGTCCAACCGAGCTTCGTGTTTATAGCCGCCAGGCACTTGTCCTCGCCATGCAAACAGACTTCGTTCAGGAGGAATTTCCATATCTGGTCTGCTCCCACAAGTAAGCTGATACCAGCTTCTCCTTTGAGTCCAGGGAATATCAGAAAGTCAGCAATATACCGTCCTTCCTCGGTCAGCCTATGGACAAAGGAGTGTGCAGCGGGAGCTTCAATTAATTCCTCGCAGATAAATGGAACTTCAATTGCTTCGATTTCGTTGTTGAAAATGGCTGAACTGGCTCATCACGGCTACTTGTACTAAGTTGTATTTCCTTCGTGGTGCTCCGTTAGATCCTCCAAAAGCTTTGATCGACAAGTCAACCGTTTTCACGGTGCGTAATCCCAATTTCCTCGACACGTCTTCTCTTATGAAAGTTCTCTGACTCCCGTTGTCGAAGACTCCTCTGATGTAGCACGACTGGCTTTCGTTCAACAACCAGGCTCGAAATGTCTGTAAGAGCACCTGCTTATCCCCCGCAGGGGGCACCTGTGAAAGCAGGTGTTTGGAGAGTGGCGTCTCCACGGACCCCGAGCCATGCGGGTTCGCCCGCCCACGTCTGGCTGTGCGTGGCTTTCCCGTGTCCGGGGAAAAGGGCATCCTGGTGGTTGAGCCGAGCCCGGGGTAGGTTTGGACCCTTCGGGGCCCCCCGGGTGAGGCAATACACCACTTCGGCCCCCGCTTCCCGTAGACGGGTGTCCTGGCTTGGCCCGACCAGGATGATTCAGTCAGTCGCCATTTCTTCTACTATCCCCTCTTTTCTTTCTCTTTCCTTCCTTCTCCTATTCTTCGTTTTCACCTTCTTTGGCGGCAAGGGCTAACCTTGGGTGGCGACAGAACTCTCTCTTGACCCACACTTGGTTATAGCATCCTAGTAGCACTGATAGAGTAACATACTCAGACAAGCCATACCTGTTATGAGATGTTACCTATCCCCTTGTTGGACTCCGCGGTGGGTGGTGCGCTACGGACGCCGAAGTTTCTGCCCTTCATATGGGTTCCAAACAAAAACCTCTCCTGATCGGACCCTGAAAAGGGTCCGGACCGAAGTATTCACCAAAGAGACATCAGCCGCAGCCCAGAATAGCTTCAGCCGCTTTCTGGTAATGCACTCAGAAAATGGAAAACCACTTGCCAAACTTTCACCATTTCTTATTTCAAAGACTTTAGAAAACCTAATCGGTAAAAACTTTAAAGCAAAGAAACTAGCATCTGGCGACTTGCTCGTTGAGGTGGAAAACGGAGTGCAAAGTGTTGTTCTTTTAGACTTAAACAAGATCTCGGACTACAAAGTATCTGTCTCCCCTCATCGCACCTTGAACAGCTGCCAGGGCGTCATCTCAGAGGACGACCTGCTGGAGTCTAGCGAAGAGGAGATCTTGGAGGGCCTTTCCGGGCAGGGTGTAGTCGCCGTGCGACGCATCTCCATACGCAGAGATGGACAGGAGAGACCATCGAAGCACTTAGTCCTCACTTTTGCTTCCACCGTGCTGCCCGAGAACATCAAGGCAGGCTATCTTCACTGCAAGGTGCGCCCCTACATACCAAACCCGAGACGATGTTTCAAATGCCAACGATTCGGTCACAGCTCTGTTACCTGTCGTGGGAAAACGACTTGTGCAAAGTGCGGAGCTACAGACCACCCAGCTGACACATGCGAGGGTACACTTCTCAAGTGTGTCAACTGCTCTGGTGCCCATCCCACCTACTCCCGAGCCTGCCCAAAGTTCCAGGAGGAAAAGAAAATCCTAACGCTGAAGATTAAAGAAAACCTCACCTACCCTGAGGCAAGGAAGCGATTTTCCTTCCTCCAAGGAGGCACCTATGCCGAGGCGGCTGCCAGGGGGGCAGCGCCGCCACTAAAGGCAACGGTGGGCACTCAGTACAGTCTTCGTGACTTGGAGTGCTCACCCAGCCCCCAACCACCAGCGAGGCCTCTGTGGGTTCTCAGACCCCAGCGGGCCCGCCCAAAGTCCCACGTGCCAGGACGGTTCCCCATCGTCCTGGCCCTAAGCCCCGAGTGGTGCTTGACACCACTCCCTCTCAGAGCAGCGAGGGGCCCACTCCTTCCACTTCACAGCGGGAGGAGGAGGCCATGGAGGTATCTGCCGATCCGACAGAACCACCTCCACCCGCCAAGGGAGGTACAAAACATACCCCCGAAAAGGGGGACCAAAAGAGAAAACCTCCTCGTGTCACTGCCCCAACGAGTGTAACATAGCTTGTGTCCACTCACAGCTATGAACCCCACATTTTTCACATTTTTAACGTTTTTAACATTTATTTAATTAACCTGTGATGGGTCATTTTAGTTTCATGCAGTGGAACTGTCGGGGTCTCCTTCACAATATAGATGATGTTCACTTTTTACTTAATGAGCTACGCCCAATAGCTCTAGCATTACAGGAGACCTATTTGACGTCCACACATACACAAGTTTTACGAAACTATCACGTCTTCCGGAAAGACCGCCCATCTTCTCATTCATCCGGTGGTGTTGCCATTGTTGTGCAGAGTGGGGTGGCATGTGCCCAGGTCCCCCTTGACACGCCCCTCGAGGCTGTGGCAGCACGTGTTCTTACGGACCGCCTCATTACTGTTGTTTCACTGTACCTTCCACCACACACCCCCGTACACATTCATGACCTTCAGAAGCTTTTAACCCAACTTCCACAACCTTTTTTAATCTTAGGTGATTTTAATGCTCATCATACCATGTGGGGCAGTGCACGAGTTGATTCCCGCGGAAGAGTCATTGAACGGTTTTTATTGTCTTCAAACTTATGTCTTTTAAATAACAAAGCCCCAACCTTTTTTAGTGCTGCGCACAACTCTTTTACCTGCATTGATCTATCTATTTTATCACCATCATTGCTTCCTTGCTTTTCTTGGAAGGTTTTGCATAATCCATTTGGCAGCGACCACTTTCCAGTTGTTTTAGAGAGTGTGGTCGATCTCCCCACTCTACAAAAGCGTATGCCTAGGTGGAAACTTGACAAGGCGGACTGGGAACGTTTCAGCCTAGCTGCTACACTTGATGCTTCATTATTGGCCACTCTGTCCCCTGATGAGGCTACAACATATGTTACTCAACAGATAGTCAATGCAGCCGAGCACTCTATCCCACGTACCTCCGGTAATTTGCCAAAAAAGTGCAAGCCATGGTGGAACAAGGACTGTTCAACCACTCTTACAAGACAAAATAGAGCCTGGGATGTCTTTCGTAGGTACCCCACCGTTGACAACAAAATTGAATTTAAGAGACGAAAAGCGCAAGCCCGCTGGACAAGAAAGCAGGCAAAAAAGAAATCTTGGATGAAATATCTCTCTTCTATAAGTAGTTTTGTTACGGCTAAAGAGGTTTGGGATCGTGTACGCAAGATCAAAGGGGACTACCGGGCTTTTACCATTCCAGTATTTAATATGCCTTTGGGGTCAGTGAAAGATGTTGCTAATGTTCTTGCGAAGCATTTTCATAGTGTATCCAGCTCTGATAATTATAGTGCTGAATTTAAACAGTTTAAATCTCGCGCAGAGAGTTGCTCTATTTCTATGGGGGGTCTAACTCGCAGCCATATAATGGGCCCTTTACAATGTGCGAGCTAGAACAAGCTCTTGAATGTAAAAAAGATGTCTGCACCGGGGCCAGACACACTGCACTATGCTATGCTTCGAAAGTTGTCACATGACTCGCTCAGAACACTCCTTCTTTTTTTCAACTCTCTGTGGGAGAAGGCATGCTTCCCCCAGGCATGGAAGCGGGCTCACATCATACCGCTCCTGAAACATGGCAAAGACGCTACGCTCCCTTCCAATTACCGACCCATTGCACTCACTAGCTGCCTGGGAAAAACATATGAGAGACTAATTAACAGACGGTTAATGTACCTTTTAGAAAAAGAGAACCTCTTTGCAAATAACCAGTGTGGCTTTCGTCGCGGACGATCTGCTGTGGATCACTTAGTCCGCCTGGAAACAATAATCCGTGAAGCTTTTGTGCATAAGCAACACTGTGTCTCCGTTTTCTTTGACCTAGAAAAAGCATACGATACCACATGGAGGTTTGGAATACTTAAAGACCTTCACAGCTATGGTATTCGGGGCCGAATGCTGAAGTGTATAGGAGACTTTTAACGGATAGGACGTTCCAGGTTCGACTGGGCTCTACTTTGTCAGATCCATTTGTTCAAGAAAACGGAGTTCCTCAAGGGGGCATCCTCAGTGTCACCTTGTTTGCAGTCAAGATAAATTCCGTTGCCAGAATTCTCCCGTCCTCCATCTCATACTCACTTTACGTAGACGATCTTCAAATCTCGTGTTCCTCCTGTAACAGTTTCACCTGTGAACGCCAGCTTCAGTTGGCTCTAAAGAAACTTGGTAGTTGGGCAGACGAAAATGGATTTAGGTTTTCTCCAGATAAAACGGTTTGTGTGCCGTTCTCCTTGCGCCGTGGGCTACCTTTGAATCCAGACCTCGAACTGAAAGCCATGCGGTTGCCTGTTAAAAATGAGCACAGGTTTCTGGGTGTGATCTTTGACAGGAAGCTTACTTTTATTTCCCACTTGAAGTGTCTTAAGGAAAAATGCCTTCAAAGTATGAACCTCTTAAAAGTCTTGGCTAAGAAGACTTGGGGATCAGATAGGAGATGTCTGCTGCGCCTATACAATTCCCTTGTGCGATCCCGTCTTGATTATGGTGCTATAGTGTATGGATCAGCGCGACCATCGGCTCTGAAAATGTTGGATCCAGTGCACCACCTTGGATTACGACTCGCCACGGGCGCTTTCCGTACATCCCCCATTCTGAGTTTATACGCCGAGTCCAACGAGTTGTCGTTGGATAAAAGACGCCAATATCTAAGTATGACATATGCCTACAAAATATTAGCTAACCCTCGCCATCCAACATATGATTCCATAAAACGTTCAAGGTTCTTTCGCCTTTTCGAAAACAAGCCCAGCATTGTACGTCCACTCAGCCTCCGCCTTGCAGAATATCATACATCTCTTCAGATTTCTCCCGATGGAATGTCCCTACTCTCACCAGTTGACTGTATTGCTCCCTGGGAGAGACTGCCGGTTTGTTGCGATTGGTCACTTACGAAATATAATAAGCACTGTGTTACTTCAGTGGTTATCCTGCAAGATTTTCAAGAGTTGCAGACAAAGTATGCTGATTATTGTCAGTTTTATACTGATGGTGCTAAGGCTCAATCCTTCACTGGATGTGCCGTGTATTCTGAGAACTTTTCTAGAACTAAGCGCCTTAATTCGACTGCCAGTATCTTTACAGCAGAACTGCATGCAGTGTTGTTAGCAATTGACCATATTAGACTGAAGAGAAAAGCAAGGTCGATTATATATGTGGACTCTCAAAGTGTGATCACTGCAATTAGTTCCCTCAAAGACACCAAAAATATGCTTGTACAGCTTGTGCGTACCAAAATTAATCGTGCATTGCAGAACGGACATCATATTATACTTTGCTGGGTTCCAAGTCATGTAGGTATATTGGGTAACGAAAAAGCTGATAGGATGGCTTCTTCTTCCAAGAACCTTCGGCAGTCAGCAGCCTCGTTACCTTACCAGGATATCAAACCGGTCGTGAGGGCATCGATTTTCCAGAGATGGCAGACAGAATGGGACGAAGAATCCGACAATAAGCTTCATTTCACCAAGCCCATTCTTGGACTGTGGGAGAGTGCCTCTTTAAAGAACCGATTTCATGAGGTCTTGTTATGTCGCCTTCGCATAGGCCATTCCTATATAACCCACAAATATCTCCTCTGTGGAGAAGACCCACCCCGATGTACACACTGCGGGGATGATGTTTCCATCCTACACATTCTATGGATTTGTCCCGGTCTTGATGAAAAACGACGGCATCATTTTCCTGAATTGTTTAGATATCGTATACCTTTTCACCCTGTTCTTTTACTAGGAGATCACCCTCTGATCCCATTTGAACGAGTGCTCAGTTTTATTTCTAGCACTGGTTTTTTACACCAGCTTTAATACCCATGATAATGACGAGCAACGTCCCATTTTATCTAGAATGTGAATGAACAACCTAGTTTGGCGCACTTTGGCCTCAGTAGCTTTTTGCGCCATAAAGCCTCCAATTATCATCATCAGCACCTGCTTATCAACTGAGCTCGTGGATGCATCCTTGGTTGCCGCGTGCATGATGGCGCTCTCTTTTTCGCGTGAGCTTTTTTTGCTTTGTACATCGGATCGCAAACAACAGTAGCGTGCCTGCCCCGGCATTCTGAGCAGTGCACGTTACGGCGACAGTCTCTCGCCCGATGTCCAATAGCAGTACACTTAAAGCATCTACCTGCCTTTGCTAGCCGACTTTTCTTCTCCTGCAGATTGATTTCAGAAGAACAGTTCTCGGTGGTGTGCATTGGCGAAAGACAAAAAAAAAAACAGTCACTCTGCTGTTTAGCCGCGTCACTATGAAGTACCGCCGCTGAAGGTAGATGGCTGTTGTATGAGCTTCGTGTGTCGTCAGGCCGACTTCGTTTGGTGAGTGCGACGAGCCCAGTTTTCTCGCGGGCTTCCACTTCTATACGCAGATAGCATAAGAGTTGTTCAAGCTCTGCTTCTGACGACTGATTTTCTCTTGCGTTCTCTTGGAAACTCTGTCGTTTATAATAGTCGACAACGATGTCACTTGGGATTGCTTTGGTGAGAACCTCTAATAACATTGCTGCGTACGACAGCTCCGGCAGACCCAGCGCTTTTAGGCCTCGGACGTTAATCTGTACGCTGTCCAGGAGTTCCCTTAGTTCAGTCACGTCACCAGATGACTTGACTGGCTTCAGCGTTCTTAGGTTGGCAAGGTACGTTTGCTGGATAATTTTTACGCTTCCAAATCGGTTTTTCAAAATTTCGATTGCGACGCAGTAGGATGCCTCGCTCACCTGGATTCCTGCAATGGCTTTCGCTGCGGGCCCACTCAGCAGAGTCTTCAGGTAGTGGTACCGATCAATGTTGGTCAAATGGTTGTTTTCGTGAACAGTATGGCAAAACATATCCCAAAAGGGCTGCCATTGGGATACGGTTCCGTCAAAACGAGGAAGCTCTAGTTTAGGAAGTCTTGCACCTACCCGCCCTGGACCTCCGTGATCGCCGTGATCATTCTGTTGTGCGCTCGGAGCAAGTGGGATGTCTTCGTTTTGTTGATCGATTCCTCGGGCCGGTGGGCCTGGAGCTTGGAGCGATTCAATGTGATGGCGGAGCAGCGCCAAGCTTGCAGCTGCGTTGTCCTCGTATTCGCTTACTGAAGCGAAATCCTCTGCAGCCTGCTCGTCCGTGAGGAAGGCCTCTAGTTGCTCGTTGAGCTTCTGCAGACCGTCATTGCAAGTCTTCAGTCTATCGTGCAAAATCCGCAGAGCAGAAAGGCTGAGCTGGTTGGAGTCGATGACTTGTCTTGCTTCGGTTCGTAGACGTGTATGCAGAGCCCGCTGGGTGGTTCGCTTGCTTTTCACGCGTTCCATGTCGTTAATATTGACGATCTTTCCTCTCGGTTGGGTCAGTTAGGTAGCAGAGTCCCGGGTTTCGGCACCAATGTTTCATATAGTTAGAGGAACGACGTCCACGGTGTAAAAAATGAAAAATCGCGTTTACTTAGCAGATATGTACAACGATCACCGCTGCCTCGCTCGTCTCGATGTTCTCTGTCCTCGCGCCTCTTTTGCCGGCCTTCCTCGTCTTCAGTCCTTTGTCGCGCGCACATTCCTCCTCTTCGTTTACAATATTTAACAGGAACCACCTTCCATATCTTCCAGTCATTAGTCACTATACCCATTTCTAGTGACTGGGAAAATAGCTAATGAAGTATAATTGACGAATACATTTTGGTGTTTTTTAAAAATTTCGAATTAGTTTTCTTCAACACCCGTAGATGATGGAACTTTAAGCCTATCTATTACACTTCAAATGCCAACAACCTCGAAAACGACAATATTCATATGTAAGAAATCGTGCAGAGGCAGTGGAGGTACACTTACGTTAATCTGAGCAGAAAATAATTTGAGAAAAACATAATTTAACAGAGAAGCACACTCGTTGCCGTCTATGGCTTGCCCATCAGGAAAGATCACAGATATGTTTCCGTTATCACTGCTGTTTACAGTGTTCCAGAACTGCTTAGGGTTATTCAAAAGCATAGAAGGAAATGTGGTATTAAAAAAAACATGTTTCGCATTTTTATTTGCTTTGTTATATTCGGAAGTGGCAGTAAGATATGCCGCGCAGCGGATCTCTGTAGAATTAAATTTTGCTGCACGGAATAATCTCTTCTTTTTGTTGGATAGTCTTTTTAGAGTTGTATTGTACCATGGCGCATTTGCATGATTGCGAATTACTTTAGAAGGTATATACGTATTCGTTAAGAAAACGACAAAGTTTTAAACATATTCCAATTTCTTTCAACTGAACGATTAAAAAAACCTACTAGGTAGGCTTCAAGAAGTAAACATAGTGTCTGTTGGTGGAAGTAAAATCACCCTTATTGCAGTCTTGAGTACTTTTATTGTTGATAACATTGAGCCCTTGGACGCATGAACCGTGATGTGTAGTACAGAATGGTCACTAAGGCCAGGCAAGTAGGATAAGGATGAAATAGTGCGCGGGTGAGTGGTAAGCACCAGGTCTAACAATGACGATGATGACGATGATACTCTTGTCGGATATGCGACTACCTGATCCAGGTTAAAATCTGTACATAAGGTTCTAAACTTACTAGCTTCAGTTGAAAAGAGAACACAAGAAGGGTAGCCAGCAGTCCATTGAATACTTGGGTAATTAAAGTCTCCCATCAAAACGATAGGCGAGCCTGGAAACTGTAGAATACGTTGGTTGATAGAATCGTGCAACGAGCTTGAAAATATTGAATTATTCGTTGGAGGGCGTTAACAAACACCAAATATTCATTTTTTTTATTTAAACGAACACACCCAAGTAATCTCAAGAGCACAGGCAATCGGAACATGAAAAGAAACAACTGTATTGTCCACCGCTAACAAGAAACCACCACCGGATCTGTCATTCCTATCATTTCTGTAAATAGTTTAACGTTTCTGACAATGAAATAGCTCATTATTACAAACTTTTGCTGGCAACCAGGTTTCCGTCAAAACTATTATATCCGCATCACAAGAGTCGGCAACTGAGCATACGTTATCACGTTTGGGGAACAAACTTCTAATGTTAGCCAAAATAATCGAAATTTCCGAGCTGGAATCGGGACGTTCACTACCCCTCTCCGGCTGTTAAGAAGTGGTAGCTGGATCAGACACTGTTTCAGCCACTGGCTGTGCCCCATTGTTTCCTCGTCAAACAGCAGCAGAAGTAGGCAGCTCAGAGATGCTATCTTTGGTAGGATTGTTTGCAAAACATATTCCGTTTAAAGATAGCTTGTTATAGCGAAGCTTAAGAACCGCCCCCTTGCATTTTCCGTAATCAAGCAACCGTTTCCTCGCAAGCCGTGTCCCAGGAGAAAAATCTTCAGCTACTGAAACATGATTGTCTTTCAGTCTGGGACGGCATGACAGTATACGTTCCTCAGTTTTGAAAGAATCAAACGTTACAATCACGGGTCGAGATTTGCCGCTTACAAGTTCCCAAGTTAATTCTAAAGCTTTCACTACCTCCGCATTTTGTTTAAACTGTCTAGTTTTATGTTCAAAAGAAAAGCAAAGAAATTATACTGTTAACAAGTGACACAAGTATGGTGGTTTAATTAGCGCCGTCAAACAAGGGAGGGAGTCCTCAGAATAAAACGTATTCTCTGGAGGAGTAAAGATAAAAGAAAAAGAAGGGGGGGGTTTAAAACATACAGTGTTGAATAGGTTCGTCTGCCCCGGATCTTCGGCACAAACCAAACAGCGTGGTCCCTGAATCTATTTTGTTTGCAAAAACACTTGCAGAAATCGCGTTTCATGGTACTAGGCCCTCGCGCCATTCCTCTCGAAGGTGCAGAAAGCAAGACGAATTTGTCTTTCTCTAATGCATGGCTTAAACTGAGCGCGAACCTTCTGCAGCGCGCATTTTGTACCACCACATTTGATATTCTCAGCAAGAATAAATTGCAATGACTACCAGTGCATAGTATTATGACGTCACGTGCAAACAAGGTTAGTGTTCGCCAAATTTCTGGCCTTCCCATACATTGGAGCCGTCGTACCTGCTTCCCGCAACCACTGCAAGGGCGCCGCCTCCCCAAACAGTGAAGACGAGGCGTGTCCGCTGTGCACTGGCTACTACCGCAACCTATGTGAATTCAGTATATTCGGATCCCATAGTTTATAGTGGCTGAGTTGCAACATATGCAGTTTCCAAAAGTGAATAAATGTAGTGGTCGATAGGTATGACCCAACGGAAGTTACAGACCAGACAGACGAGCTTGTTGGACTGGTAAAGGCGTGCGGGTTGAACATAATTATACATAAAAATGAAATAATAAAACACGAAGGACGAGCACAGGACGCCCACGTTTTTTCATTTAGCAACGACGCTTATTTAAGGGAGAGACATTGCTTGTTTTCCGTGTTTTATTCTTTGAATTTTATGTGGAGCTTGTTGCCTTTCACAATGTCGAAGCAGCCAACACTGAGTGTTTTTTTATATTTTAGGTCAAGGACCGGGGGAAGAAGTTGAAGGTGAAGAAAAATTGCAACGGCAAAAAGCGTAAAAAGCCGTTCATCTTCAAAAAAAAAGAAGTAAAAGACATACAAGAAAAAGGGGGGGGGGGGCGGAGTGTGTAGGTGAAGAAATGATTGATGTCAATAATTCTTAAGGATCCCGCAGTAATGAACCTTAAGTTTATCATCACTGTTCTTCGTGTAGAAATATTTTGGTCGCCCGATGTCGTCTATGTTGCATTGGTCTTCCGAGAGTTCATGTGTGTCATAAGCTGCTTCAAAGCAATCAGATTCCTAATGCCTGCCCATAGTCCTTCAGTTGAGATATTTTGTTGGTTATATTCAAAGTATTTTGTGAGTGTTGCCTCCGGGTAGGTTATAACTTATATCCTGTGGAATTGACATTGACGCAAACTGACCGCCAGAAATGCCCAATGTTTCCCCGCGTATAAGTAGTTCCCTATATCTCGGAGTGACAAATATAATTGGAAGACTTCAATTTGGCTTCAGTTTGTATATTTTGCCCTCTTCATATTATTGCATTTTTTGTTAAGAACTACAGCACATTTTGGCTACTTCAAAAGTTTTTCATTGTTATTTCCTTCAAACAAATTTGACTTCTTTTATGGCTTTACACAACCCCTTGGGCTTTATTCTAAAATGGTAGGGTAGTAGTACAATCGGAGAGATTGCTAATAAAATCGCAATAGAGTTTGAGTTTGAGCTTTCGGTGCATACTGCGTCTTTGTGCGCTTGCGTCTTTTTTGCGCTTGTTACTCTTGTTCTATCAACACTAGAACATTTGTTCACACCTTTCCCTGGAAGTGACTGCTTCCGGTTTGTTTCAGAACCAGACCGGCGTGGAATACCTGCTACAAACAATGGCAAACCACTAAGCTTCCAAGATACAATTGATGTCTAAGCTGTAACCATTGTGCAGAATTAGATGCTCTTAACCTCTTCCTACAAATTTAGCAGATACTTCAAGATCACGGGGCTCGATTACAACGAGATATGGATGGAAGACAACGGCTGTATTCTTTATAACGGGCAGTAGCTTGCTCCACCTAACCTTGTGTAGTGTCGCTCTATATTAATTGCCGTCCTATCGGTTTATTCTTCGCTCGTCTCTCAAGGAGTGGCACAACACAACCAGAAGACAACGAATGGGTTTACTGTACTTTACGGTTGCCCGTCCTCGAGAGTCGGCACTCCGGTCCGTCGACCCTGGTTGCCCGCCGTCGTTCAGAGCTCGCAATCTGAGTCCGAGTCCAGGCCTGCTGATCGTTCTTCCGGCTGCAGCACTGCGTATTCTAGTTGTTCCGGGCCATCGTAGCCCGAGTCTCCCGGCGGAACCGCTCCGGGATCGTCATGGCCTAGGCCGGTATTGCCACGGCAAGCTGTTCCCTCCGGTCTTGATCAGAACCTCGCTGAAGGACCGCTCCGCGGATCGCCATGGGCCAGACCATGGGCCAGACCATGGCTCCCTTGTTCCTGCCCTGCCCCACACTCGCGCGGCACGCTCTGTCTCGCGACCGCTCATGTCTCTTCGGCCGACCCCCTGTCACGTGCCCCCTGCCCTGTCGTCCTCAATCCTCGTCTCCCGGACTCCCCCCCCCCCCTTCAAGGCCCGGACTTCGGAGGACTTCATGTACTCGGGATTTCATGGGCCTCAGAGATGAGTTCTTTCGCGTTGATGGACTTGGGTGACAGGTGAAGGCTCTTGTCGGGGCCGTCTGAGGTGTCGGGAGAAGCGGCTGCTATTGGTGATGCCGGGGTGGCCTCATTGTAGCGTCGGTTCTCGGCGTCGGCCTTTCGTGTTGCCGGCTTCAGCTAGCTATTCTAGCGAAGCCGGCAGACAATGTCGACCTGTCTGTCCGTTGCTCGCTGTTCCATTCACCAAGATGCAGCAGGGGACCTGTTCTAAGCTGGTCTTTCCGACGTCGACTGACGTGCCCGGTTCGGCTTGGAGGTCCCCACGGGCGCAGAATTGTCCGCTTCAACCGTTCGCCAGGCCGAACAAGTGTCAGCCACCTTGAGAACTTGGGAAAACAGATGGGCCTGTGCTTCCTCACCATGGATTTACAGGCTGACGACGTCTATGACGGTCTTTCCAAGAAGCCATTCTGCGCAGAAGGAAGTTTTAAAACAACACACAACGAACAAATACGCTGCCACAGATTGTGGCTGCGGACATTGCCTCTACTGCAAAATTACTTGCCGCACAGACTCGTGCACCGTGCGGCAAACTCGGCAGATCCGCATTTGGGAGCTCGCTCCTGGGTCGCCATGAACAGGGGTTTCCTGTGCCCTACTGCAACCTCATGTTAATCATCTTCTACGTCGCTACTGTAGTGTGCCTTCAAGTCAGCGATGTAGATCGGGCCACGCTCCTCGTGTGTATCTCGCCAAGTAAGCCTAGAAGTAAGACACACCTCTCACGTCTTTATCTCGTTCGGGCTGTCTCACCTCGGAGCAAGGGATGCGACCAAACCACTATGGAATATAAATTTCTCTCAAGACTTGGTAGTGATGGCGTAAACCCTGTCGAACTGTTACTCAAGTGAAGGGATCCAAAGCCCACTGCGGGAGTGCCATACCATATACGCGAACAGGCGCGTATGCTTTCTGCGACTCAATGTAATCGTCAGCGTCCCCTCCCATCCAAGTGGATCCCGGCTCTAGGGTCTCATCGGCCCTCGGAGGAGGCGACAGTTCAGCGAAGAATCGTTCACGCCTTAAGGCAAGCTGGACATCTACTTGCCCACAGAAATATCTTCCGCCTCATTCCCGGCCATGTCAGGATGCGACATAACTTAGGAAAAGTCTTGCTGCCATTACCACGACCAGCTAGGGTAAAGTAAAAAAAGCATCCAATAAATCACCTCTTCTACGAACCATCAACCTTAAGGGAGTCGTCCTTCTGTCTTCTGTCGTTCGCTGGGATAACGCGAAGCAACAAACCGTCTTGGCCCAGCACATACGAATCGTAGTGCTCACTAACTCGCCTGCCAGCGTTCCCGGTGTAAACTGCAATTTTCGTAGTTTTTCCTACACCAGCTAATAAACAGGACCTCCAGCGTTCCTGGTGACATCATGTTATTACCGCCATTTTTCTGACGCCCACTGACAGACGAGTCCACCAGCATTACCAGAGTCAATCCCTTTCCCTCAACTGTTTCGACACTAATATTAAGGCTGCGGTCCCACGGCGGCCATCTTGAACAAGGCGTTAGTTCAACCAATAGATGGCGACACCGCCCCGTGTGGCTGAAAATCTGCCTCGAGCAGGGGTGTCGAGGTTCCTCCTCCGCTCTTACGCACCCCCTCTCCTCTGCTCGCCCGGTCGCGTAACCGCGTTCACCGCGTGCTCATGCCGGAATTGTGCTCATTATTGAAAGCACGCGGTGTCCAGCTGGCCCAGACAGCTTATGTCTCTGGGGTGCCGAGCCGAGCTGGGTAGGGTTTGATTAGTCGGTTTGATCTTTGATGTGGGTTTGCGCTGTGAAGCGATTTCCACGCGCCCTCGCGAAAATGAGCACCCAGCGGGGAAAAAAGAACACTCAGCGGGGAAAGATCGTGCGATTTGACTTTGCCAATATTCCATGAGTAAAAAAGAAGTATGCACTAAATAAACCTTGACCAGATGCTCCTTCTTAGAGCACCGGCTGGAAATAGAGTTCGCTATACACTTCTCTGGTGCTTATAATTTTGTCTTTAAATTCGAATAATAAAGAGACTTACGAAGGGTTACGAGATGCTAGTATTTTAATACAATGTTAAAAGCAGCGTGATTACCCCAATGTAGCGTACTTTAGCACAACAGTTCTAGTAATCGGAGGTGTGATATCAATCTTTGTCGCTGCGGGGGACCCCGTGGGCCTTGCAGGTTGGAGATCTTGTGCAAGGTCGCTGCGTTGTGGGGCCCTTATATTATCAGCTGTGTGACCGTTGCTTGAATCTCTCGCTCGATGAAGCAACGCTCAAAATATGCGTTCACGAAGACGCTGTGAATTTCCTATCGGAGGCTGTCAAGGAAGTCACGGATATTTCCCAAGTGTCCGCTGCGACAGAGGTCAAGAAACATGAACGGGGAGGCCTGTCTTTCAAATCTCGCCTGGGAGAGGAGTCACTTTTGTGTACCACTGTCCCTAAAATGACCGCCTTTGAATGAAATGTCTGTCAGCCTACGATCCTGACAGATTTATTTTCTTCTGTTTTATTTTCCTCTTGTTAATAGCGTCAAGAATGTAGGGTGGATCCTTGATTTTCATATTTCGATCAAGACGGGAGTCAACTAGTTCGGGAAGGACGCACTCGTTGTAAAACCTTGTGAGAAGGGGTTCCATTTCAGTTCGCCAAAAATCATTGTCGCTATGTATTCTTTGGACATGGATCTTTTGATTTGCGTAGACTATGAATTCACAAAATTCTCGACCTGTGATGTGCAGCTGCCCCTGAATTTGATAGTAGATGTAGTGCCTTGTAGAAAGCTTTGGAGTTTCTCCCGTGTATCTCCGATCATTGTAAAGCTCCGCAGCCTTTGCTGGCTCCTCATTCTTTCGAGATTCCGGACACTTTACTTCTGCTATCCCATCCGCTCCGATCAACCCATCGGGCGATGCAGCCAGAAAACCATATTCCAAATCTATGAAAAGGCCACACGGCTGCACAACAACGCCTCTCTGCTTTTCGTAGAGCCGAAGTGCTACAGGCTCATTCAAAATACCGTACTGGGTCGCTGCGCTAGTGAAACTACGTCTTTTCAAGATCGCTCTGACATCTGCTGCGCATGGTGTGGAGTTCAGGCGTCTGCAGATCTTTCCGAAGTACGACGCAGTCAGTCGCTTCCTCCGTTCAGCGTACCACCTTTCGTTGTTGGACTGTCCCCTTGTGGCGATTTCAAGTTCGTTACGGTGAGCTTCGTTCACCTGCAACCTATTTAGCATGATTGTAGCTTTTTCTCTGAAGAGTTCGGGAGGCATATCAGGCTTCTCGCAAGATGGTCCATAGTGGCGAGATGTTCCTTCGCAGGTAGGCTTCTTACGTGGTGGTCTCTGCTGAGAAAATGTTTCAGCTGTGCGCCTCTGTCGGGACACTCTGGAGTGGCGTCGTTTGGACATTTTTTGAGTGTATGATTTTAGTGTTGCAGGTGGATCCTTCGTTGTCATTGCTTTCTGGGAAGAATAATGCCAGTTGGGACCTTGTTGAAAACTTAGTCCTGCTCCATGGCAACGATGTTGATAGGAGCCCTTTTGTCCTCTATTGACTTGCTTTCCACCCGACATTTTGGCTACAAGAGACATGACAGTCTCGGCGAGATTGCTGGTATCATCAGTTATAAGGCGTGAAGATTTATCTGAAATTCCATTTGCAGCAGTAAGGATCTGTATCCTCAGAACCTCGGGGATTTGATCAAAGATGTTGTCTCCATTGGATCTATTGCAGAAATATTCCTTACATCTTTCGTGTGATCCAAACACGTGCTTAGGTCCATTGATTAAATCTTCGGCAAGCTCCCTTGTGAGCCGCTTCTGTTCAAGCTTTTTTCACTTTCATTTCCAGTGTACTTCTGAAGTTCCCTGGCATAGTGGGCTATCGCCTTTCGTGCTCCATTTTTTATACGTGTGATCCTTGGACCACTGAGGTATCGGCAATTCCCTTTGCTAGCCTTGGCTATAGCATACAAACGAGATGTGTAGCACTTTACCACATGGTTGGCACATTCTCGTTTCTCTATGAAAGGTCCATAATCAACTCTAGACAAAATCTGCTGGTGGACTGAGGAGTCTCCGTCTCCAATGAAGATCCGGTACTGCACGCCATGCATTTTTTCACTTTGTTGAAATCCTTGTACAATTATGTCTGATTCCATGGCTGCAGAGCTCTTATCCCAATTTTTATAACACTTATGTTTCTTTAGAGTAAGGTTATTCCTTCGGTAGAAGTCGCACGTAGAACAAACTTTGTTCTTCACACCTAAATATAATAACTTTTTTGTTTTTGCACCAATAATGACTGCAAGGCCAGAATTTGCAGAATATCGATGGCCATGACTCCGGTGTGACCATCCCCCGTCAACAACCACTGTGATGTAAGGCGTCCCATCTTCGCAGACATCGCCAGCTTCCACTGCAAGACGCTTTTCCTCCTTGCCTGCCCGAACCATATCGTCATAGAGGAGGGCCTCCCATTCCTGCAGATGCAGGAAAACCAAAAGAGAACAACTAGGTATATAGTCCTCGTGACCGAAATAATATAAGTAAAGGCTGAACTCCATGGGACGAATATACAGCGAAAAATCGACGAATTTAGCCCGGCGGCTTTTGCTCTGCGCGTGGCATCAGCACAGTTGCTGCTACGTCACGCGCCAAGCGAGCGTGCCGTCGGGCGGCGTTCGTCAGTTATTCGTCGCATAATTCGCTCCATGGAGTTTAGCCTTAATGCAGTCATATCTTTTTAGCCAATTGCTCCTTATTGTTACCCCCATACAATCGCACTTATATTTGGGGTGACGGGTGCATGAATACTGCATAGAAATAATAAGTACGGTTTCCATCACATCTGCCATCTAATAGAATAAACGAGGCGGGGCCAGATTACATATATAAAAATTACATTATTAGAGAGTGTTAGCAAGCCGTTCTGATAACCTCGAAAACAATACTGCATACTGAGCCGTCGCCTTTGCGCACGCATCGTAGCTTATCTGGCTGTCGTTATAGCAGCGGGAACACGGTCTATTGAAACTTTCTTCTAATAGTTACGTGCAAATTTGGTGAAAGCAAAAATGGCTTGAAATCATTTATATACTTTGCTGTCCAGTTGCTGAATGATCAGTGACATCTCATGTGCTGCTTTTTTTTGTCATTTTGTATGATGAAAACAATTCTAAAATGCACAATTATACATTTACCTGGCCGAGAGCCTCTTCGCGCCTCAAGAAGGCGCCCTTGCTCATGGTGGGTATCCCCAGGATTGACAATGTCTCGTCGAGGCTGGCATACCCGGATCCAATACTTGTAAATGCCCACACGGCGCTGTCATTTACACCCAGTTTTGTCTTGTCCGCGAGAGGTGTAGGCTCTGTGAGTGGGTCTGTGGTGACAGTTCTAACTTGGTGGCACTTGTCACATAAGAATTTAAATTCTGACCAGAGCCCAACTCGTCTTTCTGACTTGTAGATAAATTTCCCTTCATTACAGGAGCACTTATGCCTGTCTAGATCACGTACCGCGTTAATGAAGTGTGCTGGAGATACAATCCTTCTCCCAGATATTGAGTCCAAATCAGATGCAGGTGCTTGCTCTGACGGTCCAACAATTATAAGATCAGGAAGTAGTTCTTCGTCTTCACCTTGTTCCCAGTCAAAATCAAACGAATCTACTGCAGGCGTACCTTGAGTCAAATCTGTCGAGGTGCCAGAGTTGTCAATTGGCGAGGGAGCAAAAGGGGTGGATATGGTCGACGAAAAAGCCACAGCAACTTCTTCTCTAGGCACAAGTTCAGTAGTCTCCGCCTCGTACGTCTTCATGGGGCTGCCAAATGTGCTACTTTTGTTTCCTAGGTTGTAGGAAGGAGTGGATGTGCGCAATAAAGAAGAGGCTGAATCATTTTGAGTAACAACAACTTCAGAAGGTTCTTCTGTGCTGCCAAATTTATCAGTTGAGTTTCTTGGTTGTACAGAAGGTGCATCACTGGCCGAAGGACCGGATGCGGGAGATTTTTCACCAGACTGGTCCTTGTTAGGCCTGATAGCGCTGCCGGATTTCTCACGTCCACTAGGTGGTCCTGAGGGAAAGGTGGAGGGCATGGTTGATGTACATGGGACATCCACTTCCACAGCAGGGCAATCCTTGGTGGTAGCTGGCGTTGGGTTGGCGCCCCTAAAATTATTAGAGCATTAGGTAATTTGCCACAGCAAGGCACAGATGCCAAAAAGTAAGACAAGAAGTAATAATATCATTGTATAGCTTGAACCTACAAAAGCGCAAGGCTTAAATCGCGTGCGCGCGCGATACACCCGAGCTGATGCGAGAAAAGTTTCTTGCAAAAGTTTCATGCAATAGCGACCAGAATGGGTAATTTCGTAGTTAATTGTTTGACAGTTTTTCATATGAGCCTCTTCTCGTGTTCAAAGTATTGCTTTATCGTTTGGTACCCTGTATGTGTGCGATGATTCAGGACGTGACCCTATACCAGGGGTCTCAAAGACGCGGCCCGCGACTGTCTGGGAAGCGGCCCGCAGGCATCCAGCGGCTGCGAGCCACCATTCCCACGCATCGAGCGCCGCATGCGCCATAAATAATAGCTACTAAGCTACAAGCGGGAACTCTTTGCCCAATGGGACCCCTCAGCTGCTCGAACCCTTGCTCAGCAGAAGAAACAGCCAAAGATAAAGCTATGAGCTCGGGCTTCTAGCTGTCAAAAAATTATCTTTAAAAATAAAGTCGTTTCTTATAAGGCTGCTATAAAAATCACCAGGAAAGCAAAATCTGCCGTATGATGATATATTTTATATGCCGGCTAATCCTCGTGCATTCTGCGACAGGGCAAGGACAGTGTGCCTGCTCCCTTTCTATTAAAAACTGCCAGCACTGAGGTGTGGTGCTGTTTTAAATCTTGTAGCATCAGGCGTGGTCCCAAAGTTTTCGTGTATGCAAATGAAGCTAAAAATTGCAAAACGGAGAGCTTACAAGAAGCAGAAAGCACAAGGTTCCTTTTCTAGATTTTCTAGAAAATCTCTGGGGCGTCGCTGGGACACTCGACTGCTTTGCAACGTGAAACATCACTACTGTTTGTTTGCTTACATATTTTGTCCCAGGATATCAAAATATTGCCCGCCCCCTCTTCCCCGTTGACCCTCGTCCTTTCAGGGGTGGGCTATCTGGCCCCCACACTCGAATGAGTTTGAGACCCCTGCCCTCTACGATGCGTTTGACCTCTCGTACCTGCATGGCCTCGACTTTCCATGACGACGAAAGACGTTTTTCATGCTGTGACCTCGTGACTGCCACCGCTTGCAATTGCCCATCGGAAGCTGACGTGCTCTTCACAAGGTGCAAGGAAACACGAAGGCAAACAGACCAATGCTACTGTTCCAATACCGCGGCGCAGAACACGGCGAATGGA
Organism: Ixodes ricinus; assembly: GCA_037355805.1. Taxonomy (NCBI): domain Eukaryota; kingdom Metazoa; phylum Arthropoda; class Arachnida; order Ixodida; family Ixodidae; genus Ixodes; species Ixodes ricinus. Next base: position 139,046 of record JAZHYW010002668.1, read on the forward strand.
TACCTCAGGATCTGTTGGTGGCATGAACGATGCGAACACTCGGGTTATTGCGAGCATCCTGGTGACTTTTTTGCAGTAAGAACGACAATTTCTATGGTGTACGGAAAAGGCACACACACACACACACACACACACACACACACACACACACACACACACACACACACACACACACACACGCACACACACACACGCACACACACGCACACACACACACACACACACACACACACACACACACACACACACACACACACACACACACACACACACACACACACACACACCACACACACACACACACACACACACACACACACACTGCGAGATGCCGTGATTGTCCGAAGACCGTAAAATGTTGTGCCTACTGCCGGAACTAGGCGACTCAGGCAGGAGCTTACAGACGGTAAAAATACTAATTGGGGTTGTGGGGATATTTATACATGGGTTGCACTGACGTCACATCGCATACTTTTGACCACCATGTAAGAGGAGGAGAGGGAAGCTGCTTCTGTAAGAATTTTTAGTGACGGGTTAATCTTCTATAATCTTCTGGGAGGAGAATAGCGACGCCTGTGCAAATCCGGGAGGCACAAAAGAGGGTCCTGATAAGAGGGGAGCTCCTTCTTGCCCTCGTCTCCGGTGGTCATCGGAGAGCTCTTTGAATGACGTCACGTGCAACCCATGTATACAGCGTGTAGTTGGTCAGCCATTTTCAAGGATGCGACGAGTCACTCGCTGTAGATGAGCAATTTAGCCAGTGCAGTACAACCGCTAGCCTTGGGTCTTTAACGTGCACCACGCAGTAGTGATACACGACCGCACGCCGGTACGATGCTCATCCAGATCGAAACGGGCAGGGGTGGGGCTCTAACTCAACATTCCTGGGTTCTGCAGCGCGAGCTTTCGCTTCACGCGCGTCGAGCTGGGTGTGCGCTTTAGCCCACTCGGCCACCGATCCTCGCAGCTAACAGACGGTCTTGGGATACAACAGAGTGGGGTGCCTTCAGGACAGAGTCTTAAGGCCCGTTCACACTCTTGCGACCGAGTTCGACCGAGAGAGACCAAACCGGTTTTAAGCCTCTTGCGATTTCTTAGGACCAGCTCGGCTGCAGCGGAGCTGGTCCTAAGAGATCGCAAGAGGCTTAAAACCGGTTTGGTCTCTCTCGGTCTCTCTCGGTCGCAAGAGTGTGAACGGGCCTTTACCGATATAATCACGCTGCAGAGTGTAAGGCCCATTTACACAGCAGCGCTTCCTTATGTTACACTTATGAAAAGAGTTTCCTTACACAGGAAACTCTTTTCTGTCCTCCACAAATGTTTAAACAGTCCGCGACAGAGCAAAGCAATATTGCATCAGCTTCCTAACACCGGATAAAATGCTGAGGAAGTCGCACTTTTGAATCACGACGATCGGCAGTTGTGTTTGCTCTGCACTAGACCCGAAATGGCGGCTCCCACAACAATGTTGGGGAACGGAGTGCCGATACTCCAAGCGCAGCTCACTTAGTGGCTCTAGGCATGAAGTGAACTCGGGTGTATTCTTTTCCTTTTCGTCTTTATTGTTTATTGATTTCAATCATATCGAATAATCAACACAATATATCACACTACGCTTGTGTAATTATTTATCTTAGATTTATTAACCTGACCCAGTACTTAAACCATTTATTTGTCGATAGTAAATCTTCCAATATATTTTCTAAATGTGAAGGCAAAAATACACGGACACTGATGATGATACAAACGCCAACGCCGCCCTCGAAAATTTCTTGAACTTTAGAAATCAGCAGTTTGTCTGCCATCCGGCAGGTAGCGCAATAAAACACCCTAACAGTTTTTAATTGTTTTTAAAACTAACTAAGCTCTACACCTATCAAGAAACCAAAGCAAGATCATTGTGAAAGTCTAATACATCGCAATGTTTATCTATTCCATACAATAAATATTATTAGATGCCAATAAATCTGTTTTATGTCCAAAAAGCACATCTAAAGAACCGGCAATCATGTTTGTGTCCATCCTCAAACAAAAATTAGAGATGTTTACTGAAAACAACAGCTGCTATTTTGTATATCAGATATTAACCCTTCTTTATGACAACATAATTACCCATCGAATAGTATAAATATCGACAAATGTGATTTTTTGTGTCTAAGAAGGATGCAATTTTGCCTGAACTTTATGAATATTTTTAGAGAAACGAAATGCGAAATTGCGAAAAAGGGCTTCGCTATGCAAAAGAGTACATATTTAATTGTCTCTGCATAAGAGGTTGATCAATTGTGTTGACAACCCATACCGGTGCATTCGTACTACCAAACGATGTTAGTCTGATTTTACCATTTTCATTGGTTTTTACGCGAGTCTTACAGCAAAAGTTATACGTCAATCCTAATTAAATTTAACACACGTTTGTAGGTTTTATATATCAATAGCTATAAGAAGTTTCAGAAACAAATATGCCACAGTTGTCCAGAAAACAGCTCGTGAATATGCTTCCGTAAAGCCAATTTTCCAAGAGGTCAATTTCCGAAACTAAAAAGAAAATGAAAAAAAGGGCCACGCTGTGCAAAGAAAACACTCTTTATCTACAAACCATGAAATTTTGGAGCAAATTTCTCTAACGGTAAACTCTCCCCATTTGTACTACCAAACCATGTATGACCAAAAACACCAATATTCGCAGATCCTCTCCGATCTCGCTTTTTGTTTCAGAAATATATGTCATATATCCAAATGAGGCCCATTGCCTATTCTATAAGGTGACATGAGTTAAATATTTTTAGGTAGTGACTAAGCGTCAGAATCGCGCTGCAAACAAAGGCACATATTGTCATTTTTCATGGCCGCAGTGGGACCGCAGCC
>JAZHYW010002669.1:0-37187 GCA_037355805.1 Ixodes ricinus
GGTATTTTGAATGTGATATTGACTGGGGTACAAACAAGAATTATTAGGACGAATGAAACGAACGTGCTTGCATTTAGAAGAGTTTAAAATCATGAGCCAGTTAGTACACCATGAGCTGATATTTAGTAAGTCGTCTTGAAGGGCAGTAGAATCTGATGGGTTACTGATCCGACGATAAATAACGCAGTCATCGGCGAAAAGACGAATTTGTGAGGTCAAGGAGTTAGGCAAATCGTTAATATAGATAGAAAAAAGAAGCGGGCCCAGCACACTACCCTGAGGAATACCGGAGGTGACGGGAACAGGATTTGAACGATGGTTGTTAGCGATAGTGTACTGGGTCCTGTTATGTAAAAAGTCTTTAATCCATTTTAATACATGCGGGTCAATATTTAGTGCAGATAATTTCGAGAGCAAACGCTGATGAGGAACGCGATCAAATGCCTTAGAAAAGTCGAGAAAAATAGCATCAGTAACCTCATTGCTGTCCAAATTAGTGTGAATATGATGTAAGAAACCAGCCAGCTGTGTCTCACAAGACAGTCCTTTTCTAAAACCATGTTGATGAGGTGAAAAGAAATGATTGTTCTCAAGAAAAGTAACAAGGTTAGTATAGATTATATGTTCAAGTAATTTACATGACACACTGGTTATAGATATTGGCCTGTAGTCATTAGCAGATGATTTATCACCACCCTTGAAGACAGGAACGACCCGCCCGATTTTCCAATCATTGGGCAGCCTACCCTCTAGCAATGACTGGGAAAATATTTCGGATAGTATGACACAGCTAATGTCCTTAGTACACATCAATAATTTCGAGCTAATGCCGTCTTCACCAGCGGATGTAGAAAGTTTAGAGCTGTTAATAAGGTTAAGAACACCGTCCGGTGTAATGTTTACGTTAGGCATGTTATTGCTTAAATACGAAGGAAAGGAAAGGATTGCCCCCAGTGGTTCCTGAGTAAACACGGCACCAAAAGTCGTATTCAACAGCGAAGCACACCCTTCCTCAGATACAATGTTCCCGTTATCAGTTAAGTGAAGTGCGGCATTGGCTTTTGGATTAACCACCTTCCAAAATTTTCTTGGGTTATTCAAGAGAAGTGACGGCAAATCTAGAGTAAAATATTTTCTACGAGCTTCCCGACTCTTCCCCTTGTACAAACGATGGCACTCCTTATAACTCGCCCAGTCAGAATCGGAGCGGCTTCGCTTGGCTTTCCTGAAGCGACGCTTTTTTTTATTTAGTATTAGCTTCAGGTCCCGGTTAAACCAGGGCGCAGAATGATTTGTTTTTATACTGATGATGGGAACAAATTTTTCAACTAGGTCAAGCATTGTATTTTTAAACAGTAGCCAGTTGTGTTCCACTGTACGAGAAGAAAAATCGAAAAGAAAATCTTGAGCGAACACTGTCAGATTAGCATTAATTGCATCATAGTTACCTTTTGCGTAATTTCTGATAACTTTTCGTGAAGTGACATTAGTAGGCACTGGGAACATGGCATGAAGGTGAACAAGCTTATGGTCGCTTAGGCCATCGAGGCATGATATATCTGAAAACACGTCGGGGAGGGTAGTCAAAAGAAGGTCTAAAATAGCGCTACAATCCGTGGTAATTCTGGTAGGACTTTTAATGAGTTGGGTAAGATTAAATTCAAGGCACAACTCAAGAAACCGTCCCGGTTCTGATCTTTGTAGCAGAGGAGGATTAGTCCAGTCAATGGTAGGAAAATTAAAGTCACCGAAAAGTGTGATGGATGCATTGGGATAATTGGCAACGAGCCCGGCAAGCGCATCATGCAGCGCATCAACGAAAGAGGCATCGCAATTCGGTGGGCGGTAGCACACTCCGACAAGATGGCGCGACTCTTTGGTATTTATACATATAAAAAGCATTTCGAGGTTAGTGGCTATGTTAACTAAAGCAGATGCGATGGTCTTTCTGATTCCTATCAAGACGCCTCCTCCGCGCCGACCAATCCTATCGCAACGATAAATGTTAAAAGAGGGAACGCAGTCAAAAGTTCTCTGTCATCAATAGTATCATGTAGCCATGTTTCTGTGATAACAATCATATCAGCACTGGTGGAATCAATAAAACTTTGTAATTCATCGCGCTTGTGCATGAGGCTTCTTATGTTAGTAAATAAAACAGAAATGGGTTTTTCAGAGATACGTGAAGGTGCTACGCATAGTTAATCAATCTCAGGCACAACAGTTTTGCTCACAGGATCATAAACGAAAGCGTTGTTACCAATGGAAAGTTTATTATAACGAAGCTTAAATCTTTCACTTTGAGCTTTCGCAAAAGTGAGCAACATTCGTCGTGCTTCACGCACTGCTGGGGAAAAATCCTCATTTACGGAGTATCCCGTACCTTTTAACTTGCGGGCATCGTTAAGGATCAAATCCTTGTGCTTAGTAGACAACATTTTTACTATTACTGGGCGGTTTTTGTTCGGACCAAAACGACCCAATCTGTGGGCACGTTCAATCCAGCTTTGATCTAAACTAAGGCCAAGCTTCTCTGAACACATTTTTAGGACCACTTGTTCGGTGATCGCCCACGTTTCACTATCTGTATCAGGTAAGCCATGAATAATCAAGTTGTTACGCCTTTGTCTATTTTCGGCATCTTCGCAACGAGCCTCAAGAACAGAAAGGCGCCCCGTCACACCAGATAACACTGTCCCAGATGTCACAATCTCTCCACGCAAATCTTTTAGTGTTGAAGCGCTAGCGGACGCTTGCGTTTCAATAACTGTAACTCTAGAGGACAGCTCGGTAACCGATTTATTTGTACTTTGCAGATCTTTTTTGAGTGTCTTTAATTCTTCGATTACGTTCCTTTGCCCTATTTGCAGCTGCTGGGCAATAGCGAAAACGGAAGCCAACTGTTCCGCCTGTTCCTTAGTCATTGGACCCGGATTGCACTCAATATCACCGCTTACGAGAAGCAGGAGGCGCATGTACAAGGAACAAACATAGGTACGAAGCCTATGGCACAAAAAACGCAAATGGGTCGGGCACGACACCATAATCAAGAACAGGTCATCACTTTTGAAACATGTATGTGAATGTAAACCAACCTGTATCAGAGGTACACATATGAACATCGTTCCGGACCCGGTGTCGTGCCCCAAGTGGCGTAGCGAAGACAGCTGTTTAAATAGTCCCGAGTGCGTCACAGGGCTGCGATGTTGCCAGACGAGCCACGTTGAAGTGTCCGAAGTTGACGGTGCAGAAATGTTCGCGCCCGGCGTAATCACATTCGGCAGCAGGGAGAAGTCGGGAAACGAATCCAGGCGCCCGTGTTCCACCGAAGACGTTGAACGCGGCAGGCGCAGGTCCACGGGCAGTAGGGACATCGAAAGGCCCAGCAACACCTGTATCAGAGGTACACGTATGAACATCGTTCCGGACCCGGTGTCGTGCACTTTATTGGCTCAGGAGAGCCGTGGCACCGCGGAAAGGCGACAGCCCGTACCATGGAGGCCCATGGTGCCACGTCTAGTGATGATGACTATGAGATGATACGTACAGTCGGCACGGAATGAAACGCGAACACGGAGCGCATGGTTTTTGACCCACGCTGGAGTCACCTAGAGACGCAACACCGAAGGTTTGGATGCACTGAGCAAGAGTCTAACACATCGAAGGAGGAGCCATTTTCTTGCAGCTCCCATCTGCTTCAGGTGGTGCAGCATCTGGCGAAAACCATGTACCCACTGTTCGCGTTTCATTCCGTGCCGACTGTACCAGGGGAGGACGACAACGTATAGATGGCAGAGAGGTGCTGACGATGTGTAACAAAGCCCGCGGGTGAGGGCGCGGGCCGATGTTGCGGGAGATGTGGGCCCAGTGCTTCCCAGTAGGCTGCTTGCTGGGCCGGTCCCCCGTCCAGCGGTGGTGTCCTGGCAGGCTTTCCAGGGTGGCGTCCGCAGGCCCCACCATGCGTTGGGGCTGGGAAAGCCCTGGCGGCCCGGCGGTGACAAAGACGCCATGCATGATGAGGACGACCGGCTCCTCCGAACCGCCGCGCGAGTCCTGGAGGCCCGGTGACGGCCCAGGCGGGGAGGCCAAAGAGCCAAGGCGACCCTCGGCGGGACGTCCGATGTACATTCTTAATGGCAAAGTCCTGGCGCCTGACGGTGCGGTCGCTCACTTCGGTGAAGGCAGCGGCTCCAGGGGTGGCCCAGTCGAGGCAGACGATCGACTATAGTTGGATAGGGTGTACGCAATGCCATGTGGTGAGGACATGTGAAGCAATACCGTCGGGATCGTAGTCATGCCACTCCTTTGTCGCAATTTCGGAAACCATGAGGACACGACAGATCGCTCATGAAAGGAACAAGGCTAGGCAAAGAGGTAAGCCTCCAAATCGGCGCGGGCAAAAGAACTGCGCTCAAGAGGAAGCCGGCTGGGTGTAAGACGTATATTTTCCTTTGTCAGAGAGCCAGTTGGGCCGGTGACACCACCTTGTCGTCGGTCGACAGGGTGATTAAGCTGCACGGTTTCGAGCTCAACCGCAAGCTGGGAGACATCAAGGCCTGTTTTCGCGAAGACCGCCTCCCGACCAACACCGGCGCCAACCCCTGGAACTCCACAACGGGGGTGCTAGACTCCCTGCGTCACCGGAAATTCGGCCGGGTCGTCTGCAAGTTGGGCACGCAGGGAGCCCTCGCAAGGCGCTCGAGACTGCCTGCTAGAAGTCAGAAGCCCATGGCAGCCCTGCGAAGACTACCGTCGCGAAGCACGGTGCTAGGCCTGACGCTCTTCACCCTCGTTACCATCCCATCATCATCGTCATCATTCACACAATGAATTTGAACAATACCGTTTCATCATCGTAAGAAGCGGCGCCACAGACCTTCAAGGCATCGGCGATTTGCATTTCTGCGGTGCCGCGGCTCTCTTGAGCTAAAACAAATATCGCATATAATTGTCGTCTTCTATTCTCATGCGCAGCTGATTGAAACCAGCAGAATGCCCAGATTTCACGTCTTTATCTCCTCGATTGGAATCGCATGATTAATGGGCCGCTTTTGCCACATGAGCGTCGAGGAGGCAAAAGCATCGATCGTTTGCACTCACTGCACGCTTTCGTTCTTTCTGCACGCCAAGCGACGCATACGCATAAGCAATCAATTTTGCGTCCGAGTTGTTCGCCATTAAACTGCAAACGCTCCCCGTGGTTTGAGTTGCTCCCTCTCAACTGTAGGATCTCCAAGCACATGCTGATGATGCTGTGGCTTTTCCCTTTACAATAGGCAGTTGGACAGAGTCAGCGCTCTTTCTGAAAAGCTTTATTAAAGAATACAATGTTTTGACGCGCATACCCTAGATGGCGCTTCAAACGACTGGAGAGACTTTAGTTATTATAGACTAATGATAACTAAAGCAATACCACCAGAACATCAAGGCCTGCAGCGTTACCTCCTCTGAAGTTTTCACTAGTAGACGCTAGACCCCTCAGATCCCCGGGCTAGATAGCCCGGATGAACACAATAGACCGATTCACAAGCGTTCCACGTGCGTGACGCCGCCATAACTGTAGTTCGTAGGAGGCAGACGCCCGTTCACGAGACAGCTCATGCCGCCTCGTGCTCTGCTCGCGCAGACCTCCAGCAGGGTTGTCCCGCGTGCAGAAAGACTACAGCTCCCACGATGCATGTCGGCAGCGGTGGCGTACTCAAACCAGCTGGTGAGATCGGTCTATTGTCTGCTACATCGCCTGTGACATCATCTGCTCCATCGCCTGCTTCAGTGGTTTCTGTTGCTCAGATAATGAAGCAGATGCTCACGCCGAGTGTCTGTTAATATAGCAGGCGATGAAGTTAGACGTTCACGTGGAGCGTCAAATGCATAAGTGAAAATGCCTTACTTCTGTGCGAAGGGCTGCAAAGCCCTTCGCTGGACACTGGCACTGGTCGCCATTTTCGAGGGCGCTGTTTATACTCCGTTCACTACGACCGGCTTTCTTAGAGGCGACCAGGTCACTCCGCGTTTCCCCATGGGAGCGCACGGACCAAGAAATATCACGTGAACAGCTTGGAGTGACCGAGTGGAAGGAAGAAAGGGCAGAAAGGAAGACAAAGAAGTTAACCTGGGGTATTTTGTCCCGGTTTGCTACTTTGTTTTGGGGGATAGGGGTGAGAGGATTAAAAGAGAGAAGAAAGAACAGAAAGATAAAAAATAAATAAAAAACTACATAGTTTGAACACTAACACTGCGCTATTCACTAACAATGAATGTCATCTTCTATAAGCAGAAGTCCAGGCGTGTTGTTTTTAGGAATCTAACTAGTGCTTTTGTGGCCTTGGCTTCTTTGTGTGCATTGTCCCAAGCACCAAGCACCTTAGTCACAGAGAAGGGTCGGTTGTCTAGGCATGCTAGCGTGTTTTTGAGTTGTGTCCTTTCTGCGTCGTAGATGACACAATCACACAAGATGTGATGTATTGTTTCAATGGAGTCACAACTTGGGCACTTAGGTGTTGTGACCTGTCCAATCCGATGAAGGAACTTGTGTGTGTATGCTACACCGAGTCTCAGTCTATGTATCACTGCCTCTGTCCGCCGTGGCATATCACTCGGAGTGTGGAACAAAAGATCCGGATCCAAAGCGTAGAGAGGTCCATACTGATGATAGGTCGCAGTATGCCACAATCTTCTTGTTTCGGTGAAGGCGTAGTGATTAATGAGAGACCGTATGTCGTTTTGACAGTACGGCACCATGACGTTTGGGGTTAAGAAATGGGCTGATTTCGCACCAGCATCAGCTGCCTCGTTCCCAGGTATGTGACAGTGACTTGGGATCCATTGAAATTTAATAGTGTGTCCCAGGTCGAAGCATCTTTTAAGATTCAGTAGAACGTCAATAAGGATTTGATCGTTTTGATTATGTCTCATAAATCTGGATATCCCTTGTAGTGCCGGTTTACAGTCCGAAAATATTGTCCAGTGTTCGGGCGGTTTCGGGAAGATCATTTCAAGAGCTTGATTAATTGCCACTAATTCAGAGGCCGTAGATGACGCCATGTGGCTAAGCTTAAATGCCTTCGTTGTTAGGTGACTTGGGATAACCACACATGCTGTTGAGCTATTCGAACTTACTGACCCATCAGTGTAAACATGAGTTGTTGACGCATGATCACAAAGTATATTCGATAATACAAGTTGCAAAATTACGGAGATTGGGGTGTTTGCTTTCTTCCTGATTCCCTCAATGTCCACTGTGACATCTGGCACGGGAAGCCTCCATGGGGGTACAATTGAAATCTTTGCCGGTGCAAGATCATCCGGAAAGTGGGCTCTCATTTGGGACAGAGCTTTAGAGTAGCTTGAGTGTTGACGTTCAGTGTCAATATTGGAGAGAGGGTGATTAGCATGTTTTGTAATGTGCCTTAAGTGGACTCTTACTGTTTCCAGCATAAGCAAAACTTCTACCGGTGTAGCGTGAGCTTCTGCAATTGTGCCAGCGGTCGAAGTACAAGCAGGAAGTCCAAGACATGCACGAAGAGCGCGCGCTTGTATGCTTTTGATTGTGTTGACATTTGTTTGACATAGGCCATGTATTGCGGGCAGACTGTATCGCAGCAAGCCTACAAAAAGAGCTCGATATAGACGGAGGAGAGCCGGTACTGTCGCGCCCCACGTAGTGCCACTAATAAAACGAGAGAGATCAACAAAGCCTGTGAGCTTATTCTTTAAATAAGCGACATGCGTCGTCCATGTCAATCCCCTGTCAATGTATACTCCAAGAAACATATGTCTAGTTACGTATGGAATCGTCTGGTTACAGATACGTAGGGGATATGAATCCATGTTACGCCTTGTAAAAGCGATGGCAGCTGATTTGGCGGCAGAGATTTCAAGGCCACGAAGGTAAAGATATTTTTGAAGTCTTCTCAATGCAACCTGTATTCTTGCTTTTGCTTGCACCCGAGTAGAACCAGAGGCCCATATACATATATCATCTGCGTATAATGACGCGTTAACGTTTGATGGCAGCACTTGGTCTAGTCGAATGAGTGTAAGGTTAAATAGTATAGGGCTCAAAACGCCTCCTTGAGGAACCCCTCGGTAGACGTAGTGATCGGCTGTATCACCCTCTTGCGTCGTCATAAAGATTGAGCGTCTTGTGAGGTAACTCTTTACCCACGCATAGAGACGCCCCCTACACCAACCTCTAAAAGTGCTTGGAGGACAGCCTCATGAGTGACACGATCGAACGCTCCCTTTACGTCGAGAAAAGCCGCAACTGTGACTTTGCGCTTTGCTCTTTCTTCTTCTACGGAAGTAACAAGGTCGATAACAGAGTCTATTGAGCTCCTTCCTCTACGGAAACCATGCATTATTTTCGGATACGTATTTCTTTGCTCAAGATACCATTCTAAGCGCCTATTGATCATTTTTTCCATCAGTTTTCCTACGCAACTTGCAAGTGCGACAGGACGATACGACGAAAGAAGCAGTGGTGACTTTCCAGGTTTTAGCAAAGGAACGATTCGTGCTCTTTTCCATGTATCAGGTACCTCTCCATCTGTCCATGATTGGTTAAACAAGTTTAGCAGCCAGTTTTTAACATCGGCGGCCATATGGGTTAAAAAGGCATATTTGATGCCATCCGGACCAGGGCACGAGTTGGGTTTTAAAGACGCAAGCGCTGCGTCAAGTTCCCTTAAGGTAAACAGATCGTCAAGACAGTTATCAAACTTAGCGGGCGGGCCACCTTTATATAGACGAGTGACCCTATACAGCCGAGTATTCGCTGGTTGGGTTGCGCTTGCTGTGAGCAAAACGCAAAATTCATTCGCTACAGTTTGCTGAGGGCACTTCAATGATAATGAAAGTGCCCGAAATGGGTGATATTGTTGGGGAGGTGTTTTAAGTCCCCTCGATATTTTCCATATTATACTGAGTGGTTTTCGAGGATCAATGTTTGCACAAAATCCTCGGTATCGGCGTTGGCTAAGTTTATCTAAATGACGACTTATCTTTTTTTGTAGTCTTCTTGCCACTCGAAGGTCCTCCTTGAGTTTAGATCGTCTAGCGCGCCGTTCTGCCTGCCGTCGTATCGCACGGAGATGTTCATACTCGGCGTCGATCACCGTTCGATGAGCTGGAAGTTTGTAACTGTGCGTTGATGATGCTACAGAAGACATGATTGCACTCTCAAATTCGTGGAGGCTATTCATTGTTTTGTTTTTCATTGCCTCTTCAAATTCCAACCAATTCACTCGCTGCATTATGTTGCCTTTTTGTTTCTTGACAAAATCGTGAATTATTGTGTAGGTTGGGATATGATCACTCCCGCGCGTTTCTACATCTGTGTACCAGGCAACAGATGATGCAAAGCTCGAGGACACGAACGTCAGGTCAAGGCAACTGCTGCCACTTGTCCCATGTAGGTACGTGGGACTTCCATCATTCAGGATAAATAAGTTATGGACGTCTGCTATATCAGCGAGGCATCTCCCGCGAGGAGTCGTTCGAACACTACCCCATAGATGGTGATGTGCATTAAAATCGCCAGTTATAATGTGAGGTGGGGGTACCGTATTTAGAATGTTTTCTAGGCGTTGTCTCTCAAATTTCGATTTAGGCGGTATATACGATGCAATTATTGTGAACGAGAGCTTATCGTCAGAGATTGAAGCACACGCGTACTCATTGTCCTCATGAGCTGGAATGACATGTGGCACGTACGTGAGGTCCCGACGGATGAATAGCGTGACTCGGCTTTCCCCAGCAGTACGCGATGAATCAAATTTTTCGTAACCTGACAGTTGTAGATTCTGGGGTAACTTTGATTCACATATCACTATGATGGGGTATTTATACTTGTGTGCCAACTGACGGAAGTCTGATAATCGTGTTCTTAACCCCCTTGCATTCCATTGAAATATTGTTGCTGCCTTATATATATCTTCCATTACGTGGGACCTTGTTTTCTATTGATTTAAGGTCAATTTTATGATATTAAATGTTCCAAAGCAAGAAAAGCCTTGACTTCAGGGAGCTTGTTGGCATCTGGTGACGTTTGCAGGATGGCTTTAAGAGCTACGAAAAACATTGGGATCAGAAGTTTGGTTATATCACCTTGTTGATGCGATTCAAATCGTGGCAGATGTGAAGCTTGAGGAGCCTTTGGTGGCCTGTAATTTTTAGATGGTTGAATATTGCCCGATGTACGTCGTTCTGTCGAGCTTGGTGCTCGTAGAGACGGTCCTTGTTTAGGTCCGTCGGGGGCGTTTTCTTGAGTCTCCTTGATGGCACGCGGCTTACGCATTTTAGTTGGACGTTGCAGAACGCTTGAGTATGTGGTCAGCTGTGCCTTGTCTTGTTGAGATTGAAGCGGCTCAGGTACTCGAACAACTTCAGGGTTTGGTGACGGTGCACGGCGCGTTGCATGTCTACCGTTCAGCATGTTTGAACGAAATGCTGCAGAAGCTGCTTGTTTCCGTGAACACCCTGAGAATGTCGCTGGATGATTTCCGCCACAATTAGCGCATTTCGTTTCGCTCTTGTTGGTGCAGTCCTTATAACGATGTGGCCCAGCACATACCTTGCAGCGTTGAGGACCCCTGCAGTACTTCGCAACATGGCCGTATTTTTGACATTTGAAGCATTGCACAGGTGATCCGAAGTATTCCTCGACTGGATGGCTGGTGAATCCAAGAAACACTCGTTGTGGCATTGGCCGATCTGTACGAAAGACGAGTAAGACACTTGCAGATGGTTGCTCTTCGATGCTTCCGTCCTCCTTCCGATAATATGCAATTTGCCGTTGAACGGATGTTACGCCGTTTTCAACAAGGTACTCCAGCAGTGCAGAGTTGGAGTATTCGAGAGGAACGTTTTTGATTTTCCCCAGATTCTTTGAATACGTCTCCGGCACGTGGGCGGTGACTTCAACGCTGCCTATGGAGTGCACAGCCAGTAACTTGTTTGCCGAGCAAAGTGATGCCACGTGAACCGAGAGGCTACCGTCCTTGTTAATTCTGTGCGATACAATCTTCTCCTGTGTTACCGCAAGTATGTCGTTTGCTATTGAGTTGGGGTTTACTTTCCAAAATGACTTGGTTCCTGTAGGTTTCAAGATCACTGGGATGCCAGATGGTCTGTTCTTTCGGTAAGTTACGACAGTGAAAGGTGATGAGTCTCCGTCGTCGCCGTCCTCAAGCGACTGTGATGATGACTCGTTATTCTTTGCAGGTGTCCCTTCTGCGCGTACTTGTTGGTGGGCTGGGATTATGATGTTGGCCTTGTTAGGCTGGTCGTTTGCAGTCGAGTGGTCCATTGTATGGTTGTTCCTTGGCTGGTGCCAAGATTGTGACCGGGACCTGGTAGGCGATTGCCGTGGTGACCGGGACCTGTCAGCCGGTGGCCGCATTTTGCAGCTCACGGCGGAGCGCCGTTTATCATTCTCGGCCAGCGTGGCGTCGGAATGCAGTATCGCCAATAGCGATGGTTTCAGATGTGACGGGTCAATTAAGAAATAATATGTTCGCTTACTAGAGGAGCGAGCAAATCGGGCTTCCTATTCCAGGCACTTCTTCTTCTTCCTCCCGTGACCGAGTGTTCTGCTAGGTGCCGCCATAGCTCAACACCAAAAGCGCTGTCAAAGGTAGCGCTCAATTACTCAACCACGCGCTCAATCCTAAATCGCGTCTCACGCGCTCGCGCGTTCCAACCTTGACAGTGCTTTCTGAAGTCGGTCTCAGCTGAGGCACTGTTTCGAACAAGCCACACCAGGAAAGGCAAAATCAATAGCAGTACAACAAAAAGACGAAAGCGCTGTATAAAAAATGCTGAGTAAATGTTTTCCGAAATTCCCTCCTTTCAATGAGACTGCAGTGGCAAACACAAAGATAATAACGGGGGTTTCTTTCCGTTGATGGGCGCCCGCCTGTCTGCCTCATGGACGAGTCCTGACGTCAGCATTAATTCGAACCTAAGCCACCAGTGAAATGCTCGTGAGAAGAAAAGAAAAACGTTCACTCTCGTGGAGTTATTTAACACCTGCATGACTGTACACTTTCAACCTTGAGGTGAAGGTTCAGGAAAGTGACATCTATATCACAGTTTGTTTGTTTGCCTGTTTGTTTATTGGTTCAACCCAGAAGGTTAATGCAACTCTGAGCGGGCATTAGCCCATACCAAGGGGTCCACAGTGCCTCTATGTCAAAAAGAATAAGAAACAAAATTACTAAAACAGTACATAGTACAAGAGTGTTCGTGAGCTGTGAGAAAACACAAATCCAGTTAGATGCTCCACCGGTGGGCCGTGACGCTCTTGGTGAAAGTTCGAAGTGAGACACTGTCGATTGGCCGTGAATTGATGACTGGCGAGGGGGAGGGGGGGGGGGGCTGGACCACTAAAGTTGCACTGCACGGGGGGCGAAGGAGTTCTAGTGACGAAGCGTACGGGTTAAAAGAGGCTGCAGTCCACCAGTGCGAGTACGCCGCAGGGAGGAGGCAAAAGAAAGCAAGGAGCGCGGTAGCTGAAAAGGGGCTAGGAGCCGCGTGGTCGCTACTTGACGTCGATGTTGAAGCAGGTCCCTGCCGACCGAAAGGAGGAGGTGCAGTGCTCGATAGGATGCTGTTCGGGGGCCAAGTTGGCACCTCATAATAAGGTAGAAAAGCGCGACCAGGCAACAAGTAGCCTGATTGCCGAATCCCACACCGAGTGACCAAACTCCAGGATGGGCAACACCAATGATGTGAACTGCAATTTGGGCACATTAGGACTGACTCTTCTTGTGAACCGAATGATAAAGAGATGGAATCACCTTTCTCCGGACACGACGTTTTGGACATAGCAATGAAAGTCAAAATTCTGGTCGATGATGACACATAGGAGGTGGATAGGCGCTGTTCTTGGGATTTTCACTGGGTTCAGCAAAAGTGTTGGAGGGGTCGAAGATTAGCACGAGGCAGTGATGTGCATGGTAGCGCATTTGGTTTAGGTTTAGGGAAGTTTGTTATCTTTTGACCAAAGAAGAATGCGATCTAGATCATCTTGGAGCTCTTTACCTAATGTATAATCGCAATAACGATGAGAAAAGTCCTTAAAATACAGCCAATTATCCTCAAAACATCGCCGGTTGTAGAGCGGACATACACATATACACAAGCGAAAGCGCCTGCTGCTGTGTTAAGCTACAGCACCAGAAAACGCGGTGGCGGTTCAGCGAACTCGAGAAAGTACTAAATAAGCAAAGGCAATTGCGGCGCGCTCGCGCTTCCTCAGGTGACCAGGTTGCTATTCTGGTCGCAAACGGTACCTTTCTAGTTGTGACGTATCGAGAAAGAAGGGGCGGAGCCTCAAACTAGAAAGATTCTTGTTTGAGGCTCCGCCCCAACGTTCGGGTTCACGCACGCGGTCAGCTAGAAATTGACGATCCCCCTACGTCGCGATGACGTGTCCACGCAGTTGGGGCGCAGAAATCCCCGCATTTCCCCCTGTTCTTTTTGTTATCTTCTTTCTTTCCTCCGGGAGTTGAACGAGCGCATAACAGAGAAAAGGCTACCTTCCGGAAAATGAAAGGAAACAGAGAAAAATAATATTATCCTTTTATAAAATACGAAAGATTATTTCAATAATTATGACGTAAAGTAAATTTTGCTAAGATATCTCTGCTTGTTTTCTCGAAGTCTTTCGCTACGGTCTTTGAAAACAAACATGGCGAAAACCGCGGTAACGACCTTGTGGTGTTTGCGTCTCGTTTGCGTCGTTGCTTTCCCTGTTTCTGCACGATACGTTGGCATTACGAGAAGAAAATATTATGTGAAGGCACGCTGCAACACCGATCATCCTTTGTGAAGCCGCCGTGAACATAAGCTGCAAATGAAATTTCCTGTTTGCCTGTGAAAGAGACTCCAAACTGACGACGACTCTGTGGTAATATATGACAAGTCATGAGATCGACGCAGAGTGCACCGGTTGTGAACATGCTGTGGATGATGCAGGAAAGTTTCTTCGGGCAGTTTTAATAATGCTTTGCACCCTTTGCTCACTGCAGTGATTACGACGGTAGTCCCCATAAGCCATGCTCTTCTCTTTCGGCGCCGAAGGAATGGAGGCGACCGCGTAATCTCGGGCAGTCTTTTTTACGTATTTTTTTATTTGCAGAGAAGCTCGTGCAAAAAAATAGAAAACGCGTTTTTACACGTCCCTACATAGGTACCTCGCTATCCCATTGGCTTCATTTCGCGTGACGATTCAACGCTGTTTGCCATGGAAACGTTCGTGAAACTAGAAAGCCTCTGTTTGCCGCTAACAGTCATTTTTCGAGTTCGGGTTGTGACGACAAAATGACGTAAGAACAAGAATGCACGGGACTATTTGCATTGTTTTAACTCGACAACCGTACCCTTGGCGAGAGAAACTCGAAAGAAGATGGCCGCGATGCTCGTCGGATCGACCGCGGCTGGGGTTTGACATGCGATCGGTCACTTGATCAACGCGCACACGAATGCTTTCGTGCTGTTGGATGAGCCCATTCGGCGGCAGGACCGGGTCAAAGAGCACAGTGAGCTGGCGTTCAACGTCTCCGATATAACACTTGGCGAGATGCAGGACTTGGCTTCTATTTGTGCCGGTGTTATGAAGCTTGAAAGTGGTGGTGTTGTTGTGGCTCGGACCGTCGCCTTGCTGAGATTACGAAGACGGTAATAGACCTTCATTCAGCGTTGCCATGCGTCAAGATTCAAAACCTCACCTTGACACAAAGTGAACAACGCTTCCGCGAGCACGGAGGCAGCAGCCAACGGTCTGAGAAAGATATGTGCCGCCGCCAAGACCGCCAGCGATCGCCCCAACGGCAAGAAAACAAACGACAAGCTCATTGAGGTTTGTGTAGTGCTGACTGCTGATTCATCGGACGAAAAAGGTGAATAATGTAAAACGCAACGTACGTTTGCCAGCGTTTTGCAAAACTAACGCGTTTCGTTGAAAATTTAATTTGTGGAATTCGTTAACGCCTTGAAAGTTTGACGGGGACCGCATTGTGAACGCAGCCTTCACACAAGTGTTTTCTACAGTGTGTGCTTTGCCTGCATGCATATAAAGACAGAAACACTGCCTATATGCTGCATAAAATAAAGAAAATTTCGTTTATCTTGATAATGTTGACTATCGATTGAGTGCTCTTGATAGTATACTGGCGTAGCCAGGAACTTTTGAAGGGGTGAGGGTGGAGGGAGGTTGAGGTGGCTGGGATGTTCATGACTTCGGGTGTGTGTGTGTGTGGGGGGGGGGGAGAGGATTTGTGTGTATATTCTAGTGCCCGCCGGATTTGGGGTGGGAGGGGTGAAGCCCCATAATCCCCCCCCCCCCCGCTGGCTTCGCCACTCGATGATACCATAAGGGGAGCATCCTATATTCACAGGCTGCCCTAAGCATGTGCGTAGCCACTGAGCTCGTACCATAATGCCAAGATAGTTGCTGACATTCTTCACGTTACGTAGCAGTTCTTTTTTTAGTACATATGCTCGCTTTTCCTTCACACATCTACTCTGCTTCCGCTTGTCGTTTATGCTTGATGGTGATAAGTCAACTGTGCGTATTTGCTCTGCATCACAGGCAAATTTCAAAAATCAAGCTCACACTACTCTTTGATTTCAATGAGTTACTGTCACCTTTGAAACGACAATCTATTTAATTGGTATCATAACCTTTACATTAAACACACGTGTGTTGAATGTAGGACAATTGTATCTTTATTGTTTTTCTTGGTCACGGAGATGACAACCATCCACAAGATTGCACTGGCTAAATTTCTCGTCTACAGTGGGTAACAATGTTACCATGCTCTGTCAGACTAAACTCCTGCAGTCCAAACAACTAACGATTCATTTTAGAACACACCTGTTCGTAGTTCATTGCAGGGCGTAGAAAAGTGTTTCCTATGACTGTCCGATGACTGACATGCAATTCCAGAAGCTTGGTGTGAAAAGGTAAAATATCGAATTGATACAATAAAATGCCATTAGCAACCCATCCAGATTTTATTGCGTGATTGACAGTAGCTACAAACCGCAACAAATGGTAAACTGAAGACATAAGTACTAAGCGTGCACTAACTTCGAAGCGGTAGAAACCCTGAAGTTTTAACGTCAACTTACCACCAAGGTGTTAATGGCAAAGTGGTGTTTGCGTCAAATTGTTGGAGTCCTTCAGAACGGTGACGGTCTCCTTCAGATCGATGATGATGGTTTCAGTTAGATTCTAGGTTCAGTCAACGCACCCCACGACGTCGATGTGCTTGTCGTGGTGGCGACAAAAGCCTTCTTTCGCACATGCCTCAGCTGCCTCGGTCCGGGGTTTTGTCGACCCAGCCGTCTCTTCCCAGCCGGTTGACAGCGACACTCGCGACAGCCGTCACGGCTGTGATCACCATCCCCTGGGTATTAGCTATGTGATCATAGGTGGAAACCGCGCCCTTGTAGTTCCCCGCTGCGAAAAATATCAGTGCGATTCAATTAGTCTGCTGCTGCTCGACGGTCATCATCTCTCATCGTCGCCGTCTCTCGTCGCGAAGCTGGTCACACTGCGATCACACGGTGCTTATCGACAAGCGGTATTGTCGTCAGAAACAGTCGTCGTGCATCGCGAAGGCAACCGGGTGCTCGCGGAAAACCCGTCATTGTACGCGTTGGTCGAGAGATCGTAGCGCAACAAACATCGCCGCCATTTTCTACGCTCTAGAATCCTGCCCAAAGCTTGTTCCCCTTCGTGCAATAGAGGCAGAAGTTAAAAGCACGAGCACATCACCCCGAACGATGCTTGCACGAACGTTGGCTTGCACTGCGCAAGCGCGCCTGCTCGACAGGGACGTTGAAAGCCCGGAGCACGTTCTTCTAGCTCCTACACCCGCACTAGCTCGCACTCATAGTGAAACAGAGAGTACGGTGTGTCGAGTAATACCGCAGTTAATCTAGTTACGCGACTTCCGCTATGTGCTACGTAGGTCGGACGTGGTCATACGTCACTTTGTCGTCACTGTCCGAACACGAAGAGCGACAGTTACGGCAAACGGTTGCTTTCGTGTTTCGCGAACGTTCCCATGGAAACCGCGTGGAATTATCGCGCGGGCTGTGGCCAATAGGAGCGCGCGGTTCGTAGGGGAGGAGTTTTCGAGAAACACGAACGTGACTGTTTGTGACCAGAATAGCACCCCTGGTTGCCCTAGAGCCACTCGATATGGCAGCGTAGCTGCCAGAGTAGCTCCACGCTTTCCCTGTGCCGCATCTCACCGCGATTGGTCACACGCGGTACCATAGCAACGGGCCGAGCTGGCACCGTGCCCATAGCAACCGAGTCACTACTCGTCCCGTGACCTCGCAAGAGACGTGATGTCATCGGTAAGATGGCAGCGCCCAGAGCTGATGGATGCCAGTTTGTTCGGAGCGCGGTAGTCGTAACGTGCCACTGCTTGCCGACGATTTCGGACTTCTCGTGCTCTCTGACGCAGGTATAACGTGAAGATCGCTCTGCACATGAGAACCTGTGCTACAGCACCAGTCATATTGCCGACGCGGTGCCCGGATTCCCGGATGTGTTCGAGGATCGGTAAGACTTTCAGCGTGCAATTTTCGCATACTCTAGGCTTTGTTCAACGTTGGAGCATCTGAGAATTGATGCGAAATGTATGCGTCGCATGTTGGGTCTTGGAGAAGTTGTTTCAGCCCCAGGTAACCGCATAATCACCGAAACTTCTTGGCGAGGTAGCTCCTGCGATCTTTACGTTTTGAACTGATCACCGATTTTACGATATAGCTTTTAGGATAACATTTTCGCATTTTTCTAGCTTCCTTTGAATTTCTGAGAATCGAAACGAAAGGTGTACGTCGCGCGTACGGCCTAGGGGAAGTTGTTTCAGCCCTGGGTCACCGAATAATCACAGCAGCTTTTAGCCAGGAAGCGCCTGCGATCTTAAACCTTTTGTACTTATCGACGATTTTAAGAATCGGCAGTTCTGAAGATCTTGATATAACATGCTTTCGTCGGAAAAGCTTCCATTTGATTGCAGTGCTTTTCTTTTATCAAGTGACAAGCTGGCGTTTGCTCAAATGACGTATATTAAATGCCCTACTGTATAACAATGCATCAACACATACTATTAAACTTAGATGCTCAGAGGTGTGGTCGTCTTTGTAATTACAAGTTACAGACATAATTATTTCTTACGAGTGTAATATATATTTTCTGTAGCTGGGCCCGTGTTGTGCTCATTAATGTCCGTGTGCTATGATGTTATCATCATATATCTATGGTTTTAAATATCCTCTTTGCAATGCCCACAAAGGCCAAAATGACGTCAGCCGACCCCAACTCACGCACTGGACACGAGAACTGCGTCACTCGGACGTATGCGCTCGTTAACAATCAATTCGTTGACAAATATTTGAATTCGCGTTCGTGGCCAATAAGTGCCCTGACGGAACTTATCATCACTTACGAATGCCAAGTTCTGTGGTTCGCTTTAAAAGCACAGTGGAAGCTTGGGGTCATCACACCGGTGCCCTAGCATGTCACGACTGCGTGATTTCACAGTTCGCTTTTGAGTTGAGGGTTACAGCTAAGGAAGAAGTCAAAAAATCATTTCATGGCCCCTTTAACACGGGATATGTGTGCTACACCAGATAAAAATATTGACTTTTTGCATGCCGTTAAACTTCCGGACGACCACTTGGACTGTCGGCAAGAACACCTCATATTCGGCGTCCGTCGCTATTGATGGCGTTTACAATCTTCTGGAGACCACCATGCTGTCCTCCTCTGGTTTAACCCCGTCAACTGTTTATCGCCCAAACGAGGTTGAGACCGTCGTCGACGTCGCTCCTCGCCAGTCGGTGAGACACTCTCATCTTGAATGAATGAGTGGGTCTTAAAAAGTATGATGCTAAGCATACATTAGCTCTTACTATGGGGCAGTCCAGCAGGAGCCAGGTTCCAAGGAGATTGTCCTGTCCTGGCTGGCGTAATTAGATTTTGTTCCATAGGAGCGAGGTCCGAACGCAACAAGGACGGTACGTACGTCTTACGAAGCGGCCGCCATCCCGTGTTGTGAAGGCCCCGGGCCAGACCCTCCCCGTCTAATCCAACCGGCACCGGTGAACGCCTTGAGTATCGTCGCGCACGTGGCTCCGGTCAGCTGCGCCCGGAAACGAAGGGAGAGGCGACAAGAGGATACCGTGGCTTTCTACGGAGGACCATCGTGTTGACGTCGCCACACCTAGGCGCAAAGCTGAGCCGGACCTTTCTTTCTGGCAGCGATTACGCTGGCCCGAAACAGGGTCAGCCGACGCAGGAACCGAGGGGGATTACCGGACGAGGATTCCGGGTGACGGCGCGCCAGCTGCGGGACGTCCGTGAGGGTGTGTTCGGTTTGGATTATCCTCAGACGCCACTTGTGGATAATCCGGCAAAACCCTTTCTCGTGCCACAACGCCACCTAATGGAGGAACCAGCACTATCTCGGCCAACGTCGTCTCCCTGGCGGATAATGGACCCATTGTTGTCACCCTCATCGGCGCGGCTTTCGAGGGAGAGAGTACCTTGGTGCTTGAAGGTGAAGCCCGGCCGCCGCTGCAGGGTGTCCGCGTATCTGTGCGCGTGCTCGAAGGGTGAGTGGGGGCGGGGCCTGAACATGACGTTTGTTGGCAGCTGGGCCTGCATTGGCTGCCAGCCGCGAGAGTACCGAACAACGACCCGATAAAATGAGCAAACAGGAGGTCGGGTGTGTGCTCTCGGACGATTTAGTGACTTTGTATATATGTATTAAACAGAGTTGGTCGCGAGAGACCCTTCCGTCTCGTGATGTTCCTGCCGGGAGTCGGCCTGCGGGGCCTGACCTGGCCTGGCCCTGCTTGAGGCTCCCCGGAGAAACCCCTCGGTCGCAACACCCGGCAGCGCGGAAAACCACTCGCCTTGTCCGTGCACCTACGATACTTAGCAGCTCTCGTCGCCAGACAGTCCCAAGCTGCTAAATCTACTCACTTCACAGAAGACACAGGCACCGTTCCTCCAGAGGACCGTGCCGCACCGCCATGCCAAGCAGTCTTTTACCACTTTTCAAAGAACGAATAGAGATATAAACGAAACTAGACTAAAAAAGTCGCCGCCCGGCGTCGCTAGCAGCACGGTTACCATGGCAACCTCTCAGGCCCAAAATGGAGATCACTATCGGCGCTTCTGACGTCGTACATCTAGATAATTTTGCGTCGTGTCGCTACTCGTGGCTCTAGGTTGCGCCTCTAAAGCCGGTCGTGCCGTGTACTCTTAAGCTGCAACCCCAGCGTGCATGACGTTTTGGTGCTCAATTGACGGTTTATAACTTTTGTTCCATGTATCGTACAATTATAACATTTATGTCAAATTAAAGAGCTGTTTTTCTACAATACCTTCATGTCTCGATATTACAAGTGCTTTTAGTTGTTAGTTAATTATTTAGCTTCTAATAGACCACAGTCTCTAATATTGAAAAAAATATTTCTGCGAGTTATAGCGTCTCATCGCCCACGATATTTTACGTGAGCGTTCGGCTATCTCAAATACACTGTCTATCTCAAATACACTACTCACGATACTGTATTTAAAATACTTTTTGAAGTATCTTGGTATCTTGCAAATACTTTTGGTCGAGAATATTTGATACTCTATATTAATTACATTTCTGGGTATCTAGTACTCATTATCTCAAATACATTTTTTTTTGCATTCCGCCATTTTCCGAGTTTTTGGAATGAAGGGGCATGGGCGTGGCACGCGCAGACGTGAACATTCTTTCGAGCAAGCAAATCCTGTTGCTAGCTCCGACTAGCTACGGTGACTTTTACTGAGCTCGTGAAAACATACTCTTTATTGCCGATTGTGACTCAGATTTCAACCCAAAGTTCAAACAATGAAGGTTTTCCCTCGCCTTCCAAAGGCGCCTTTTGTTTCCAAAAATTTTCCCCAAAAAAGATCCTCAAACAAAACAGGTTGTTTTACGGAAGTAAAGATTGCCACGCTGAGGCGCCACGCAGACCGGGAAACGACCTACAACAACAAGTGTCAAGAAAATAACAAATAAAAAAAATAAGTGGACAACAAAAAAAATTATATTTTTATTTCGCTTGATTTTTATTTAACCCCGCTACGGCAAAACGTCGAGGTTTTTTTAATTATTTTCCTTTTGTCGTCAGTCCGTCACTCATTGCTGCTCTCGCGATTACTATCTGTAAGCGAACATTGATAAGCACAGTGCAGGACAGGAAACAAACTAAAAGCTGGATGACTTCTCAAGAATCCCAACAAAGCATCCCCAAACGTTAGAGTTGCCTTCTGAACGCAACCTACTTGGAAGAAGGTGCAGACAATGCCGTGGCTATTATGTGGGTTATCTTTGTTATCCATTTACTCATATCCGTATCCTAAGTTCGTTTATAGTGAACTTCTCATATAGCAAATATGGATTGTACTTCAATGATGCGTGTAAGGTGTGCCGCAGGACGTGATATTCAGCGATGTCACTACAGCTAAAGCGACCTCTTTATTTCTGTTCCCAAATGTTTTGTAACGTGTATCAGTGATATTGCCACGCGCGTTGCCGAGCAAGCGCGTGGCCGAATGGTTCACCAACGTTACTAAAACCCTCAGTTGGGGAAACTCACCATTGAAACCTAGGCCACTGGCGTCCACCGAGACCGAGCTAAATTAGGGTGCCTACATGTCTGTTTGTTTCAGGGTGAAGACATCCATTGTTGCAATGAATGTGTCAGCGCGTGACGCTCTCCGCGCACTCGGTGCGTGACCTGGGCGCTAAAATGGCGTCTATGCATTAGCCAAAGCTACGCGCTCGAGCTGAGTGACACCGGATTGCGCGCACTTCAAAATGCATAAAAAAACGATTGGGCGTAAAAATGGCTGAGATGTCACCACTCAAGCAGAAGCGCGCTTGTATGAAGGCACTCTAAGCTAAATACGATAACAGCGCCACCCTTTGGCGACGAGTTGAAACATGAAAAGCTGCTTTACATAGCTACTGCGAAATGGCCCTGCGAGATGGCGCCACCGGTCCTTGCCCGACTCGACGTGCAGCCGTGCAGTTCCCGGAGTGGACGCTGCGGGAGAAATGGCGGCGTTGCGATCGCCATTAGCTCGGTTCTCGAGTACGGATCGGAGCCACTTTTTTAAAGCAGGCTCTATGGCAGTTTTCCCAACTGAGCTAGTTTTAGTAACTGGTTACCACCAACGCACCAACGCTGGCGTCCACCGAGACCGAGCTAAATGCGACAACAGCGCCACTCTGTATCATTTGTCTTAACTGTAGTCGCCTTGAGCTTTTAGAAAGCATGTTTTTGCGTAAAAACCAACGAAAAAAACTCTTTTTGTAGTAACGTTTATTGGAGATTAGTACAAAACGGGGGGCGCGTGTTGTTTTCTAAAATCTTTAGTTTGCAAGTTTTGCAGTACAATTAATATTGTTTTTATACAACCGTGCCTCAGCGGTGATTTCAGGTAGCGCGTCCCGAGCTAGGCGCATATTAACCTAGTAGTAATCCGCGGCGCGTCCGCTTGGGAGACGGGGCGGTACCTCGAAGCCCTTTCCACAGTATCTGTTCTGGCCCCAAAATGGCCGATTACAATGAAAATGGAAGTCACGTGCAGTTCCTCGACTGGCCGCTGCGGGAGAAATGGCGGCGTTGTGATCGCCATTAGCTCGGTTCTCGTGGACGGATCGGTGCCACTTTTTCAGAGCAGTCTCTATGGCAGTTTCCCAACTGAGTGGTTCTAGTAACGTTGGTTACCACGTTTGGCTCTCGCGCGGAGCCTCCGGGTTCGATTCCAGGAAGCGGACAACTATTTTGTTTATTCTTTCAAATTGACGTTCTCGTAAGTTCAAGAACCTTGTCATGTAATCGAGCTCCGAGTGTTCTATGCGCACCGAACGTTCTGCGCCGAATGTTCCAGAAACCCACGCGGGTACGAAAGGTGCTCCTTGTGGCAATCCGGAGTCAGTCTCGTCCCAGCGCTCAATCCTGCCGTTTCTCCGACATCGGCGCCTGTGACGCTAGACTTTCTCTACTTTAGGCACAAGTTTACCCTATTACACATTTAGTTCCTGCAATTATTCGCCGCCTCATCATTTTTTATTCCTGACACTACCGTGCTCCTTATAGACGCTTTCAGGCAGGTGTGCATGTGCGCCGCCATAACCGACCTTCAGTTTTTGTTCCCTTTATTCCGTCTGCTTCACTTCATCATTACCACAGCAGGACAGGATATTGCCAATTTAAATGTTACTGTGTCCTTCTCCCCAGCATAGGCCCTTGTGGAGACTCGTCAACGCCCGCTTCAGTGGCTCGGCACCTCGGTAAGACAAGAGATGGTCAACTATGGCGGCTCAATCTGGCGCGCGCTGAAAGCGTCTATAGGTAGACAACATAAAATAGCTGTACGATGCTTTTTTTGCGTTTTGTGTTGTTTCGTGCTAATAAACCATTCTGGAAAACCAGATCTGTATAATTGTAGTTGTCACTAACGTCGACGAAAATTACGCATTGCGGAAGTATCTTCAAACGTAATTTAATTAAATTTTTAAGTATTTGTACTCTACACAAGATACTTCACAGTGAAAGTAACTTGAGAAGTATTTTAAATACATTATGAAGCAGGTATTTAGTAACTTCACTTAAATACTTTTATCGAGAATTTTGTCCAGCACTGGATATGATGAATTACAAAAGTAAGCAACATAGTGTACAGATAATGTATATTTGAAAAGTTTAAAATTGTATTATATTATGGTGCTATAAAAACGGAATCACGTCAGCTAATCAAAATTACGGGACACTAAATTATGAAGCACCCTTCGATATTGCATTTTCCAGAACTTTCATATTGAGTATATCACACATTAAGAATTTTATTAGACCTCAAACTTTTCCCATTCAGTTACAGCAAATTGAAGTTTCTTAATATAAAATATAGATGGCAACACGTCTTCAAGTATAGCTTGATGTGCGTTTTCCGTCGTGTGCCGCTTGGAACGCCACGTGAAAGACAGAAAAAGCGCCAGATGTCAGGGTGTCAGAGGCCTGGATGCCCGCAGTGAGCGAGCGAACAAAGCAAATTATTGTGTGTATGTTTATGCAGCCGGTAGTTAGTCTGCCTCAGCGGGCGTCTGGGGTCTCAGAGGTAGATGAGCAATTTAGCCAGTGCGGTACAACCGCTAACATGGGGTCTTGAACGTGCACCACGCAGTAGTGATACACGACCGCACGCCGGTACGATGCTCATCCAGATCGAAACGAGCAGGGTGGGGATTGAACCCAGGATTCTGGGTTCTGCAGCGCGAGCTTTCGCTCCACGTGCTCCGAGCAGGTGTGCGCTATACCTTCGTTTCAGCTTCGGTCCAGACGCAGCCGATGCTACAAGCGCGAGCATGTGGCCCAGAACAGTGCTTGCACTGCACGAGCGCGTGCTTGGCGGGATGCTGAAAGCCCGGAGCTCGCGCTTGTAGCCTCGGCTGCGTCTGGACCGAAGCTGGAACGAAGTATAGACAACTCGGCCACCGATCTCCGCAGTGAGCGAGCCATAGATGTCAGAACGACAAGCGCGAGGCTGCGGGTGCACCACAGCTGCTTTGCGCGCGTATACTGTGCGTCGCAGCTCTGGTGCGTCGGTGCATATGCCTGACGCGATCCAAGTGAAATGGGCGACATGAAATGGATTCCACCATTTGGGATTCCGCCACGTATGTGAAAACATTTGAATGTCTTTTTCACTTGCAAAAATCATTTTCGCAATCAAACTATGCTTGTTGGAATGTTTCGACTATATGTTGTTTCAAAAACCACCTTGGTGGCTCTTAAGTGGCAATGATATTAAAACAAAACACAAAACATTAAAACGTCTCAGTATCTCTGAGCCAAACGCGCTGGCTCATGAATCTATATTTGTCAAATTTAAAAAAGCTCTGACACGCCAAAAAAAACTTTTTTTTTCATGCTAGGCGTTGAATTGGCATATCACGACATTACAAAAAAAATTTCACTATAGAGTTGCGTAGTTTTTTTTTTAATAAAAAATGGAAATACGAGGCCCAATTCGGAAGTTCCGGCCAGTGCACTGTGACTTAACAGTGCACCGCAAGGTGTCGGGGCGGTCAGAAGGAAGGCATCGACCTACGTCACTAAAAGTCTTTTCGCCGGAAGTCAGGTGAGTTTCACTCCTCGTGCTCTCCGCGACCGTGCCTAACACTTTTTTATTTTTTATTCTGCTCTCCGTACCAGCGATCGTAGAAAACGCTCTGTTTCACCTTGTATCGTACCACAGGAAAGGCTACAAGCGCGAGCTCCTTGCTCTAGGGCACATCTCAGTGGCACAAGCTCTCGTGCACCAAGGGCAGCTGCCAACGCTATGAGCTCGCGCTTCTAGCCTTCGGTGCGGTACAACATAAGGTGAAACGGAGTGTAGCTCTTTACCGCTACACCGTTGGTTTCTTTGCGTGCTGTAAAGTTGATGAAGAAGAGTCAGTGGATCGACGTGATGGAGGTCAATGATGGAAGCGTTGCGAGTACAAGTCAGTGTACGAATGCATGCCGTCAGTCCGATAATACAGGGCTATACTGGGAACAAAACAAGCAATCAAGTTTTGAAAAAATTTAGAACGCTTGTAGAAATTAGGATTGCTTGCATACGACACGCCCGATCGCATTGCTGAAGGTTTAGACACCGAGGTCGTTGAATCATCGGATACTCTCCAGGCTGAAGATGCCTGCCATCTGAAGAATACGAACTGGTGAGTGTACCAAGTACAAGTAAACGTCGAGCATAAAGTACGTGTTTTGTCTAGAACATGAGTCGAACTTCTTTACTAGGCGCACATGCAGCCGATGCGTTGTGATGCCTGAATTCAAGACTCTTGAGTGCCGCTGCTGCAGGGAGGTGGGCGGAAACTTGAAGACCTGCAGCCGATAGGTTGCAGAACATCACATGAAGAATTCCCAGTCGTTTGCTTCAATATAAGAATGCTCAAGATTGCATTCTCCGAACTTGACGACGGGAAGTTTTCGATGCCCAGAGATGTTCATAAGTTAGTCTAGTTTTGTTGCCTACAGTCTACAATTTCAGGCTGGAGTTGAAAGGAAATCACTGCACAGGAATTACCTTGACTTTTTCAATTTGTTATAATTTTAGGAAATACCGGTACACGGCGTACCGGCGGTTCGTACGCTGGGTGTGGGGCAGGCTTGGCTGGGCAGTTTTAGTAAACTTCGCCTAGAGGTTGTAATCTTCATCACTAAAGCGCATCGAGCATAGCCATGGCCTACCCACGGAGTCTAATAGCTGTCCTGCGGGAACCGCAGTCAGCCACCGGTCCATCTCTTGTATGTCTCTCGGAATAGCATGCAGTGTGATCTCTCCTTCAGTTGCTGAAATACCGGGGCAGTCCATCGCACAGCACCTTCTAGGCATTGTAGTTGATCACGTCAATTCACTGACTCCTGTTCACACGGAAAGAATAAAGGCACAAAAAATATACGAGGGACAGACACACACAGTTCTTTCAACGAGCAACTACATTTAAATGATGCCCATTACACTATTTATCATTTAAATGTAGTTTGCTCGTTGAAAGAACTGTGTTATCTGTCCCTCGTATATTTTCTGTGTTTTTATTCTTTCCGTGCGAACTGTACTCCATCCAACGCGCTCTGCTAAGTGTATCACTGACTCCTCTTCTTCTACCTTTACAGCATCATTAAGCGATGAAAAGAAAATAAAAGAAACCTTGTCCGCTTGGCTCGCTCGTGGAAATGCAGAGAATAACAAAAATATTAAAAAATATACTACACGCGCTCGCGGTAACGCACTGAGGAGGGATACAACTCACGTGACTTCCGGCGATGCCTCCCTTCTGGCCGCCCTGACACCTCGCGGTACACTGTTACGTCACAGTGCACTGGCGGGAACTTTGAATTGGGCCTCGTATTCATATTTTTTATAAACAAACACTACCCAACTCTATGGTGAAACAATTTTTTTGTAATGTCCTGATATGCCATTTTCAACGCCTAGCATGAAAAAAAGTTTGTTTTTTGGCGTGTTAGAGGTTTTTTAAATATCGGCCGAGGTGCCCGCGATCTGACGGTGAGCAATCTGAGATTTCGGTTGCACGTCAAAATATCTCCAGTTAGTAAAAATAAACCCGCGATTTGTTTCTTTATTGGGGCGTGTTAAGTGATTTTTGATGGTTTAGCTTATAAAACACTAAAGGCTGAACTCCATGGAATGAATTATGCGACGAATAACTGACGAACGTCGCCGGGCGGCACGCTCGCTTTGCGCGCGACGTAGTAGCCACTGTGCAAAGCAAAAGCTGCCGAACCAAATTCGTCGCTTTTTCTGCAGCATATTCGTCCGATGGAGTCCAGCCTTAAGATTTGAATATTTGCTTTGTTTTACCTTAGTTCAGAGCGTAGCCAATGCTACGGGCTGATGAAGCCACTGAAGCAGCGCCAAGAGTGCGAGGTCAAGCAGTTATTTCTCTTTCCGTGCCTGCGCTGTCAAGCTAAACTGGAGTCACTAAATAAGCTACGTTTCCTACATATCTTGGTGCTTGAAATGATGGTCGTCAGTTACCTGAAGCTTTATCTGAAATCACAAAGAACGCTTTTCCGTCCTCTACAAATGTTTACACAGTTCGCGACAAAGCAAAGCTGTATTATGTGAGCTTCCTAACACTGAAACTAATGCTGTGGAAGTTGCACTTTTGAATCATGACGATCGGCAGTTGCGCTTAATTTCTACTAGCCACCAAGATGGCGGCGCCCACAACAATATCGGTGAAACTGGTGCCGATTTCTCTAGGCATAGCGCATTTGGTCTAGCTCACAGACTAAACCAAGATGCGGTGGGGGATCGTTGTTCGAGTGTTGCGGCACCGCAGATCAGAGCATCGTGAGAAATGCGCGAGTGCGAGCATCTCACGCTGCAGAACTTGTAGGGATTAAAGCCCCTCGACGTGTTTGTGTTGGTCTTTCAAGTAACCTCGAATGTGCCAGCGCACGAGGCCCCTGTCTCGAGCGGTCCTTGGATGCAAATGTCGGCCCAGCCCTGAAATGACTGGCCCTTGAAAGTGGATGGCGACGGAGCACCCGCTCGTGGTCGTGGCACGTGTCTTGCGTGTTTCCACAAAAATGGTTGGCGGTAGTTGTAAAAAACGCCTTTATCAAAGGGCTTTAGCATGGACCCTGGGTTCTGTCACCCATCTGCATCCTACCGTCGCGCGACCATGTATCACATATACTGCGTAATGCACGTTAAAGACCCCGAGCTAGCAGTTGTGCTGAACGTTTATGATTCTAGAACGGTAGCAACGTTGCCCTACGAAATTCCTGCTCTAAAAAAACGAACGACTAATTTTTAATGGGCCGTTAGAAAGCTTTTTTAATATGTGTTCGCGTGTTTGCGCTCTTTTTTTTTCGTCTACCTCTTTGATTATGCGGCCCTTACTTATAATGAAACAGACTATAGTTGACAGACTTTTGAAAAAATATTATATAACTAAGAAAATAGCACGTAAACACAAAAGACAAAAGACATAAAAACATAGGTGCACTTATTAAAAAGAAATGAAATAATAGAATTGTGTATAAGTTTGTCTTAAAAGATTTAAGGGCACCAAAAGCTAAAAAAAGAGCTCCATGCTTTCAACGTTGCGCTTGTCTACTGGAAGACTAGTTCTGGGCAGCATGCTCGCGCTTGTATGTTCCGCTTCGCTCGCACGATAAAACCAAATTCTTTACAGGTGTGTGTCAGCTGTGTTGAGACGTGTCCTCGACTGTTCATTTTTCTTCTACTTTGAAACTTTCCTCTTTTCCTGCCTCAGTCTCGGGCTAAGAACAAAATGGTCTTTACAGGTAATGCTTTTGCAGAAACAAAGCTAACCTTCTGCATATGTGCAATGCCCTCAGTTTTCAAGTGATGACACATTTGTTAATCATTATGGTTTTCGTTTCCCACTGCGGTTCAGCTTGTGCTCTTTTGTTTGCTACATGCTATTAGAGACCAAGGTAACCCAGGGGCATTCTGTTTCGCGGATTGTAAAAAAGACCTATGCAACTTGCCACCTGTGCAGCAATCAATACAAAATATTCTAAGCTTCACATGTGGCAGCTTGCGTGAGTAAACAATGTTGTTTTTCATTGTCATGCAGTGAATACTCATAATAGGCGCCGAGATCATTGGTAGCTGTCAGCAGGTGAAGTTTTTCTTTCAACCCAGGGTTAGATTGTTTTCTTATTTCTGTTTTAAGCAATCAGGAGACAACTTGCACCAAATCTAAGTATGAACATTCGAACATAACGGCCTGAGCAGTGTATGTGTACAAGCTTTAGCTTTCGATGCACCCTTAACTTTCAATACGCTCAACGCTTGTGTAAAACCTAGCGCTGTTTCAGTCTTAATCAACGTACCATGTGCGTGTTTACACTATATTTTATACAACGACAAACTCTACCCGATTGCATCTTTTTCATTTTTGCACACCACTACTTGCGCACATAAATGACCAAATTAAGACTGGAACATTACTTATACTCTTTTTGCAATTGCTATCCACAGACCCAGAATCTTTGTCTGGCATTTATCACTAACTCGTATTAAAATCAATTCTTGGGTGATTTCAGATAAGATCGACCAAAGGGTCGCTGGTGGACATTTTGAAATCAACTGGTGTTTTTATGTGCTATTGTCTACTTGCTGGTATACGCGAATCTAAACTTAGTGTTGACCAGAAAAACAATTTGGGGACAGAAAAAATCGTAAGGCATGAAGAGGTGCACAGTTGAATTAACGCGCACTGATGGAGGGGCACTTTGAAAGTGAATAACTAAAACTATAAAATAAGGAGCATCCAAATACTTTTTAGAAACAAACTATGGGTACAGCTTGCTGCTAATATATAGTACTATTACTTATCTAATCTTATCTATATATTAAAAAAGGACCCTCCTTTGGGGAGTTGTCTTCTTTCTCAATCAAATAATGCAAAATGTTTTTAATATAAATGAATGTCAAAATAGCGTAAGAGAGGGTACCCACATTTAAAGAAAATCGAAGGTGGTGTTTTTTGTATTTTTTTATTTGCATCAGAATTTTTTGTTGTTTGATTTTTTCACATGTTTGCCTAAATATATAATGGCTATCGTATCACCCAGATACCTAATATATATTTCAAATAATAGTCATATATAAGTAGAATATATTATGAAAAGTATTTGATGGTGATTAAAGTATTCCGAGTAATGCAGGCCTCCAAATTTTGCCTTTTGTCGCTCGAGCAGCCATGTTTGGCAATTTTTCGAAAAATACATTCAATATAAATAAATATTACTACTGCATATTGTCACGAATCAAGGCGACAAGAAGACAAACAGTGAATTGAAAAATAGAGGTTAAATAGGTGAAAAATAAATAACGAGCGTCGAGACAGCAGAAAAGCTGGCGGCGATTCGACGGCGTAACAGAGAGCGAGAGCGAGACTGACTCAACAAGGTCGCGGGCAGCTGCTTATCTACAGTGCGTTACTATCTCGAAAGTTCGGCAAAGAAGGTTCGAGCGTCGCGCACTCGGGGTGAGGATGAACGGGCATTCTCGTGAACAAGAAAGCAGGGTGAGAGCAACGTCTGGTGCGAGAATGAACGCGAATCTTCAAGAAGCCCGTGACTGAGCGTTGCTTGCTCGGCCCTGCGGGCGGCATTATTCCCGTTTTAAAAGTGTATCGTCCCGATGCAACGCGAAAGGAAAACTGAAATGGCTGCAAAATTTACGGTGAAACGAAATAAACAAGCAGATGTCACAATCCTAACCCGCGTAGAACGGCTTGAGTCGAACTACGTAGACGACTTCGGGTAGTATCTGGCGGCGTCCTGATGGTGGGGTTCCGTCGGGGAGTACCTCGTAGTTCAAGTCCATAAGGCGGCGAATGAACCTGTAGGGTCCAAATTAGCGTTTTAACAGCTTCTCGCTGAGGCCGCGGCGGCGAATGGGCGTCTACACCACAAACTGTCTCCGGACTGGAACTTCACGTCGCGGCGACGACGGTGGTACCGGCCAGTGTCGACACGTTCTTGGTCCTTCATGCGAAGGCGGGCTAGCTGGCGTACCTCTTCTGCTCGTTCGGTGACTAGGTGGGCGTCGTCGGTGCCGTCGTCCGTCGGGTCGTGGGGCAGCATGGCGTCGAGCATCGTCGTCACCATTCTGCCATGCACCAGCTGGAAAGGTGTAATCCCAGTGATTTCTTAAACCGCCGCGTTGTGCGCAAACGTGACGTAAGGCAACATCTCATCCCACGTCTTGTGTTCCACGTCCACGTACATCGAGATCATGTCGGTGATGGTCTTGTTTAGTCGCTCCGTCAGCCCCTTGGTCTGCGGGTGGTATGCCGTGGTCCGGCGCTGGTAGGTGTGGCTCAAGCGGAGTATCTCTTGTGTACGGTACGCCATGAACGAGGAGCCTCGGTCCGTAATCAGGACTTGGGGAGCGCCGTGTCGAAGGACGATAGATTCAACGAAGAACTTGGCTACTTCCACGGCGGTCCCCGATGGGGTGCTTTTGTATCGGCGTACTTGGTGATATAATCAGTTGCCACGATTATCCAACGGTTTCCCTGCGTCGACGGTGGGAAAGGTCCCAGAAGATCCATTCCAATCTGCTGGAACGGTGCAGTCGGCGGCGCGATCGGTTGCAGGAGACCTGCCGGCTTCGTCGCTGGTTTCTTGCGTCGTTGCCATTCGCGGCACGAACGGGCGTTGACGTGTACGGTCTTCGGGAGCTTGGGCCAGCAGTATTTTTCTCGTATCCGTGCAAGAGTCCTGCTGTAGCCAAGGTGACCAGATGTCGGGTCGTCGTGGCAGGCTTGGAAGACCTCTTCTCGACGACTAGTAGGAATAACCAGGCGCCACATCAGGTTGCTGTCCCCGAAGTTCTCTTTGTAGAGGATACCTCTCCGGACGGCGAATCTTGGCAGGTCACGTGAGAAGACTCGGGGAATCGTACCCCCTCGTCCTTCCAAGTGGTTGATCAGTGCGCACAGCTCAGGATCGTTCCGCTTGAGCGCTGCCATACCGTGAACGCTCACTGCGCCAAGAAAGTGATCGCCGTCGTCGTCATTTTTGGCACAGCCGGTAGCTGACTCGACGGGGACTCTGGACAGGCAGTCGGCGTCGCTGTGTTTTCGGCCTGACTTGTAGACCACGGTCATGTCCTACTCTTGCAGTCGTAGGCTCCACCAGGCGAGGCGTCCTGATGGGTCCTTCAGGCTCGCTAACCAACACAGCGAGTGGTGGTCGGTGACGACCCGAAAAGGACTCCCATACAGGTACGGTCGGAATTTCGTGATGGCCCAGATGACGGTTAGACATTTCTTCTCGGTCGTCGAGTAATTGCGTTCCGCGTTCGACAGCGTCCGAATAGCATATGCGATCACGCGCTCTGCACCCTCTTGTCGTTGGACCAGTGCCGCTCCGAGTCCTGCTTTGCTGGCGTCCGTGTGAACCTCCGTTTCGGCTGATTGGTCGAAGTGGCCTAGAATTGGTGGTGAATGGAGCCATCGCTTTAGCTCGTCGAACGCCTGTTGATGTTCTTCACCCCATTCTAAGTTCACGGCGTCATTCGTGAGGTACGTGAGCGGCGCAGAAAGCTTGCCGAAATCACGAACGAATCGCCGGTAGTACGCGCAAAGTCCCGGGAATCTTCGGACGCCTTTTTGTCGGTGGGCGGACGCCTTTTTTGTCGGTGGGCGGGGGAAACACCGCTACGGCGCGAGTCTTCTCATGGTCAGGACTTACACCTTCGTTGTCTCACAACGTGGCCTAGGAACGTCAGTTCACCGTAGGCGAACCGGCACTTCGTTGGCTTGAGGGTGAGTCCTGCGGTCCTGATGGCCTCAAGAACGGCCCGAAGGCGGCGTAAGTGCTCGTCGAAGTTGGTCGAGAATACCACGACGTCGTCAAGGTAAACGAGACAGCTCTGCCATATGAGACCTGCCAGGACGGTGTCCATGACACGTTAGAACGTTGCCGGCGCTGTGCACAGTCCGAAGGGCATCACCTGGAACTGATAAAGTCCGTTGGGCGGGACAAAGGCAGTTTTTCTCGGTCCCGTTCGTCGACTTCGATCTGCCAGTAGCCACTCTTAAGGTACATCGACGAAAAGTATCGGGAGTGGCGCGGCCGGTCCAGAGTGTCGTCGATGCGGGGGAGCGAATACACGTCTTTCTTGGGGACCGCGTTGAGCCGCCGGTAGTCAACGCAGAATCGAAGCGTTCCGTCCTTCTTCTTCACCAGTACAACTGGAGAGGCCCACGGGCTGCCCGAAGGCTGAATGATGTCGTCGTTCAGCATCTCTTGTACTTATTTATGCATAGCCTTTCGTTCCTTTGGGGAGACGCGGTACGGCGGCCGACGCACAGGGAGAGCATCCTCGTTGGTAGCGATCCGATGTTTCGCAACTGTTGTCTGGCGTACCCTCGACGTCGTCGCAAAGCAGTCGCCAAACTCGGCGAGGAGGTCTCCGAGCTGTCGTCGTTCCGTGGCACTGAGCTTGGGGTTAACGTCGAGCTAAGGCGGTGTTTTGTACGGCTGACATGACGAGGGCTCGTCGGAGATCGCGGCGATTTCGGCGTCGGCCCGGAGTTCCTGGATTTGTCCCTACAACGGCACCTTTCGTGAGGTGCTGCGCCTACGGTCGAAAGTTCGTCAGGAGGACCACGGTACGTCCATCCTGCAGCTCCGTTACGCCCCTTGCAACGTCTATTCCTCTTTCGACACGCAGTTGGACGTTGCCTTCCAGAACGACTTTCCCGCGCGCCACTGCATCGGTCACGACGGGCACAAGAACACTCGACTGTGGCGGCAGGTTCACGTGGCCCGCAATGTCTCAGACGGCAGCTGGCGTCATTTCGGATCGCTCCGAATGTAGGAAGGGCTTTCGCAGCGTCAACCTGTTTGCTCCAAGGTCGATCACGGCACCGTACTCACAGAGGAAGTCCATGCCAAGGATGACGTCTCTCGAACAGTCCTTGAGGACGACGAATTTTACGGGACAGGTCTCCACGTGGATGTTAACGCGCGCAGTACACTTTCCCACTGGTGTGTTGAGATGCCCGCCGGAGGTTTGTATTTTCGGGCCATCCCACGGCGTCATCACTTTTCGAAGGCGGCGAGAGAGCTTCCCACTTAAAACGAAATAGTCTGCTCCGGTGTCGACAAGTGCTTTCGCGTGGTGGCCGTCGATGGTAACAACGAGGTTATTTGAGATGTTCGCAGAAGCGTCGTTCCGATGCATCTCGTCGTTAGTGTGGGAGCCCTCCGACGTTTGTGGAGGATATTGGCGTCGTTCGTCCTCGGCAACACCACGTCCCTGCATTGCCGCACTTAGTTTTCCCGGCGAGGCCGGGGGACAGGCTTTCTCGGCGGGACCTACGATGCAGGGCGTTGCGGTGACGGCGATCGGAAACCGCGGCGGGGAGACGGTCCCGGGGATGGCGACCGGCGGAGGTATTCGTCGATATCCAAGGGTCGCTCGCCGTAGCCTGGTCGCGGGTCGTCGGGGTGGAAGCCACGTAGTCCCAGCTGCCGGTACGGGCAACGGCGGTACACGTGGTCAGCTTCCGCACAATGATAACACAACGGGCGTCGGTCGGCCGTTCTCCATACGTCGGTCTTCCTGGGTTCTGGTCGTTCCGGGCGGACGTACTGGACCCGTTCTTCGCGACGTCGGAAATACTGCGGCGCGGGAGTCTCCCGCGTTGGTGGTGCCGTAGCTTGGCGGAAGACTGCGGCTGTCGTCTGGCCAAGGCACGTCGACTGTCGTCTGGTTTATTTTATTTCACAATACGGCCAGCCCTGTCAAGGGCCAAAGCAGGAGTGGATGATACAAAACAAGGAATGTACACTGCATTCTGTACACCACACATGTACACACAAAAAAAGCCGGTGTTACAAATCCGCTTACAGAGGCGTGCCAAAAACACATCGCATATATATATATATTTTTTTTTTATTCAAACAACACACGTAGAGCTTTTTCGAAATCAGAAATCGACTCGAGAGCAACAACAGCACCTGGAAGTTTATTCCAAAAATCTATAGCCTGCACAAAAAATGATTGTTTAAATATATTTATACGGGCGTGAATGGGTTCGAGCACTTTCGGGTGATGTAAGCGCTCTGAACGGTGGCTTTTGCGTGTTACATATTTAGAGCTGTCGATTTTTAAAAGATGATTATAAATCTGAAAAAAATAATTTCAGGCGTTGGCATATTCTCCTTTTCTTCAAGGGCTGCATGTCTGCCTGCTTTTTAGCTCCGTCACAGACGTCGTAGTCCTGAAATCAGAAAATATTGTACGCACCGCAAGTGACTGAACCTTTTCAAGCTCATTAGAAAGCGTGGCCTGCCAGGGATCCCACACCTCGGAAGCATACTCCAGTGTTGGTCTTACAAGAGCTTTGTAGGCAACAAGCTTAACCGAGGGAGGTGTCCTATACAACTTCCTTCGTAAATACCACAGTTTTTTAGTTGCCTTTTTTGTTACATAATCCACATGTTTGTTCCATTTCAGATCGCTAGTGATAACCACACCCAAGTATTTATAGCTGTCAACTTTAGTAAGCCTGACAGAGTCAAGCTCGTAGTCAAAGTAAAATATATTTTTCTTATTCGTCAAGTGCATGTATTGCGTTTTCTGGGTGTTTACTATCATATTCTTTTCACTACACCATGACGAGATGCGATATAAAATATCATTTACTTCTATCTGATCGTTAACTGACGAAATGGGAGCATATATAATACAATCATCGGCAAACATTCTTACTTTCACGCGCCCGTTACTGCAGATAGAAAACAAACTGTTAACATATATTAAGAAAAGCAAGGGACCCAACACGGAGCCCTGTGGAACCCCTGAGTACACTTTCAACAATTCCGAAAAGGTGCCATTTACATCGACGAACTGCCGGCGATTTCTGAGATATGCGCTAATCCATCTTATAATCAATGAAGGAACACCGTAGTCTATTAAAACATTAATTAGTTTAAAATGTGGTACTCGATCGAACGCTTTAGACAGATCTATAAAAATGGCATCCACTTGCAGGCGATTATTAACATAACCAGAAATCTCATGATAGCATTCAAGTAGTTGGGTTGTTGTTGAATACCCTTTCCGAAAACCATGCTGATTGGAACTTAGGATGCCTTTGTCCTCCATAAAAGAAACTAGCTGCTTATTCACAATGTGCTCTAGTAGCTTACATGACGTACAGGTCAAAGAAATAGGGCGATAATTATCAACTGAATCACCGTTCCCACTCTTTTTCACGGGCACAACTCTTGCTAATAACCAATCGTCCGGCAAAACAGAGTCTCGGAGTGAAATGAAGAATATAATTGTTAAGTATTTCGCAACCCATTCAGCGTATCTTTTTAGAAATTCATTTGGTACAGTATCTGGTCCTGGCGATTTTCTAGTATTAATTGATAACAATAAGGATACGATACCTTGTTCTGATACAAAACCACTCACGTTAGAGCCTTCATCGTTGGGAATACTGCTGAATTCAGTTGAATCTATCGTAAACACAGACTGAAAATAGTGATTGAATTCAGACGACATTATGGCCCTGTCGTGCACAACGTTGTTATTAATGCGTAACTGACTTATCTTAGTCCGTGACGGAGTGAGATAACGCCAAAACTTTTCAGGGAGGATGAAATGAATTCTGGCAATGACTTTGTAAAATAGGCTTCCTTGGCTAGCTTTATCAATGTTTTTAACTTGTCACTCTGCTCACAGATAGCAGGAGAATGACGCTTTCGAAGCCTCTTTACTTTACGTTTTGCCTGCAAAATTTCTCTTGTAATCCATGGATTGTGGCGTTTTGTCGTTTTAGTTTTCTTCGGTATAAAGTTTAGGATGCAGTGCTCAGTAATACTTTTAAAATTCAACCACATTTCATTTACACCACTGTGATCTTCAAACCCGTCTAGATGCTCTTCCAGATAATCAATAACAGACTCGTCATTAGCCCTTTCGTAGTCATAATACTGCTTTACTTGAGCTGAATCTTTTTGGCAAACATTCATATCGCACTTAAAAAACACCAGTTTGTGAT
>JAZHYW010002672.1:0-11999 GCA_037355805.1 Ixodes ricinus
GAAGGGATCAAGGACAGTCTTGCTGATGCCAGACTCCTCGCATACCCCCAGCCGGGCATCCCGCAGTGCGTCATGGTCGACGCCTCGGACACAGCTGTGGGTGCCGCACTGCTGCAGCTGAACAACGGAATGTGGCGACCAACTGCTTTCTTCTCCAGAAAACTGACGCCCACTGAACGTCGTTACAGCACGTTCGGGCGCGAACTGCTGGCCGTCTGCGCAGCAATTAAGCACTTCCGTTATTTCCTGGAAGGAGTGGAATTTTTGGTATGACGGACCATAAACCGCTCACCTACACACTGCGATCTCCGACCTCAGACGGCAGCGCTCACACGGCGCGCGAGCTGCGCCAGATGTCCTACATTTCCGAATACACTACGGACATTCGCCACATCAAGGAAGTCGAGAAGGCGGTAGCGGACGCACTTTCACGCAGCCCACTCAGCACTCTTGGCTATGCCCCGCTGCCGCGAATCGATCTCGGAGGGCTGGCAGCGGCTCAGCGCGGTGACGCTGAACTGAGTCACCTGCAAACAACACCGACAGCGCTGAAGTTGGAGTGGCTGCCTCTCGCAGGAGCGGAAGAGACAGTGTGCTGCAACGTATCTACAGGCAGCGCTCGCCCATTCGTGCCCTCCCGTCTTCGTCGCAAGGTGTTCACGTCAATGCACACGCTGTCGCACCCAGGAATCCGAGCGACCCAGAAGCTGGTTACTGCCCGCTTCATTTGGCCTGGCATCAACCGCGACGTCCGGCAGTGGACACGCGAGTGTGTGTCGTGTCAGCGAGCCAAGGTCCAGCGTCATATTGTGACACCCTTGGCATCCTTTCCGACCCCGGACGTCCGCTTCGACCACATTCACGTCGACATTGTCGGACCTCTGCCACCTTGTGAAAGCCACTCATATCTTCTGACCATGGTCGACCACTTCACGCGTAGGGAAGCCGTCCCTATTCCAGACACGACCACGGAAACAGTCGCCCGCAACATCCTGCAGCGTTGGCTGTTTCGGTTCGGGGTGCCTTCCACCATTACAACGGACCGAGGCAGTGAATTTGAGTCGGCGCTGTTCGCGAGTTTTGCGCATCTGGTTGGTACCACCCGTATCAGGACGACGGCCTACCATCCGATGAGCAATGGCATGGTAGAGAGGTTCCATCGCCAGCTCAAGGCGGCCCTGATGGCCAACGAGGGACGCTCATGTGTCAAGGCGCTACCACTTGTTCTCCTGGGCATCCGGACCACGCTGAAAGCGGACATCGGCTGCAGCGCAGCTGAGCTGGTCTACGGTACAACACTCCGCCTACCCGGCCAGTTCTTCGTGCCAAGCCAACCGCAAGCCCAAATCGCCACCGGTGACTACGCGTCGCGGCTGCGCGATATCGTGAAGGAGCTCCGTGCTACGCCTCCCCGTCAGCCGGCAGCACGACCCATACATGTGAGCACGGACCTTGTGTCTTGCACGCATGTGTTTGTACGACACGATGCTGTGCGGCGCCCTCTTCAGCCCCCGTACGATGGGCCAGTTATGGTGCTGCACCGCAGAAACAAGATGATGACCATCGACAGGCGTGGCCGCCGAGATGTCGTGTCGATCGACCGCGTGAAACCGGCCCATATCGAACACTCTGCGACCACGGCACCCACCCCCGCCATGGCCGCACCTCCCGCAGTTTTCACCACCCCCTCCAACACACGCAGCGGATGGCGCACCAGTGCCCCTGTTCGCCTGGACCTTTAATTTTTGACTTGTGGACTGCAACATGTTCACGCACTCTCTAGGGGGAGTGATGTAGTGGCCCCAAGCCACGTCCGAACGCAGCCCGAGCGGGGCGAACCGGATTTCCCTTCTCTCCCGCATCGGAGAGTTTCCCTTCCCCTGCAGCTCGGGAAGAGAAAGGACGACGGGGAAAGGGGGTGAGCTCGGGAGAGCGAAGAACTGCTAAAAATAAAGTTAATTGAATTTGGTACGCACGCCCGTCTGGTCTCCCTTCTCTCGACCTCGCGTGCAACCCAACAGCCTTTACTGCAAAGCACTGTTCACACATTTGCAAGTCCTGCAGTGCCTTGTGGAACACCGGTGGGCGATACTGCCGTTCCGCAAGGCACTGCAAGGCAAATCAGACTCAACTTTCGAATGTCGACGTGCTTACGGAATGCTGCAACAAATTTATCATACGCCGAGGGAAAAAAAGGAAGTTGCGTGCCTGCGTGTGCTCATTGCCAGTGTTTTCTGCTCTGCTATGTACCCTGCTTGCGTGCTGTGGTTTGCAAGCCAGCGCAAGAAATGTGTTTCCATGATTTGTTTGTGTGTTCAGCTGTGCGAGGTTGCGATTGAAACAACCAAGCAGTATGAGAGCAGCCATTCTTTTCATCAAGCTAAGGCTTCGCTCAGCCGAACCGGGGACGATGACTGCTGTTGTTTACATGATTTTCGACAGCTTTGTGGAGTGGCTGTGTGTTTAAAATTGCAATCGCAAGTGCAAAAGAAGTTACCGCAGACTATACTGTTAAAGGTTGCTGTTTAGAAATTTCAACTGGCAGGCTCTGGCTACGGCCACGTTAATATTCATTCAACATTGTTTGCCTTTCAACTTATTTTGTGATCATTTCATTTGCCAAACACGTTAGTGGCCGGTCACCTTACCAATGAAACTAATCTGCTGGTGTCTCCGGCGAAGAATTCCGTCAGGGCTACATGCAATGCACAACACAGTTTGTAGCCCGTTTTGACTGAAAGCTTCACACTGGGGAAACGTGGTTGTTGTCACAAATGCAGTTTAGGAATGCGATAGGATTGAGGGACAACAGGGGGATCCTCCAAGTTGACTGACTGACTGCATGAGCATATGTTTATATCGCCACCGTGTTTCCTCCACGCAGGCGACGGAGAAAACGATATAGAGACTGCTCGCGCTTGCCTAGTTTCTCTACAACGTCGAAATACGAGACACCCGGCAGCGAAGTGTCGATAGTGCCGGTGAGAGCGGCGGGACAACGACCAGCGCAGGATTGCGGCTTCGTCACTTTTATGCGTCGGTGTCTTTGCTTTCCGCTCTCTGCGGCTTCCACCGGGACGATAGCCGTGCCTAATTGTGCTAGCTTTGCGCACCACAGTTCGTAGGGTTCTCAGCGCCCAGCGAAGCTCGCGCAAAAGAACCGGCGAGCAGTCGAGTCGTTCGCAATCGACGGGATGGCTAAACGACAGCTGTGTGAATCGGGCCTGATACACGATAAAGACCTCAGCCGGCTTGCTCAAAGCAAATCTAACGTTCTTGAACGGCACGTAACAAAATTTTGAAACGTACCACATTCTATACAAACTTGATAAAAAATCAAACACTCACCTTCGACTCCTAGGACCGCCGTACCGCCGTACCGCTTTCAGGCAAAAGCAACATGGCGCTCGCCGTTTTGGGGTGTTGGGCTGGGATGTTTTCAGTGTTGTTTACACGCCTAGTCGTGTAAACCGAAACCGAAACACCAATTTTTACTACCCCAAGTAATTTTATGACGATTTATCACTCACAGAGCGTGTAGGAATATGCTAATGAGTGAAAATGGGGTGTAAACAGGGTGTAATATTACATTTTCGCTAACAGTGTATCTGCCATCTATAGAATCTACATTTGATGACAGGTTATGAATTCGGTGGCGAATTCCCCCAAAAGAATCTACATCACTCCGACAGCCAATCGCTGCCGTCGGTTGTCGTGACGTCACGTCCAGCAAAAAAACTACAAACTACTATTTTTCTTAAATTGCAGGCCTCTGCTGTTGATGCCATATAGCACGTCGACTCTCGAAGCAATTCTTCCGCTCTTGACCTCTCCGGTTTCACCTTGCGAAGTCGTGACGGTGTCTGCTTTTGTTTGCGGTATTTCTCGTGTGTCGACGCGAGAAGGCAGCGGTTGTATC
Organism: Ixodes ricinus; assembly: GCA_037355805.1. Classification (NCBI taxonomy): domain Eukaryota; kingdom Metazoa; phylum Arthropoda; class Arachnida; order Ixodida; family Ixodidae; genus Ixodes; species Ixodes ricinus. The sequence goes on from JAZHYW010002672.1 coordinate 3,920, forward strand.
GCCAAGTAAGTAGTAATCAATCTGTGCATTTGCTCCCGCGGCACAGTGTTACAAACCAGACCTTGCCCTTCGCCAAGGGCAAAGTCTAACGCCTGGCCCTACAGTTGGCGAGCATCGTGCAGCCGTGAATGCGTAAGTTGTCCGAATGCTTTTATGCTTTCGTCTGTATACAGTGACAAAAAGACTCGCTGAATGTGAAACGCCGTACAGCAAACTACAGTAGACTCTCACTAATTCAAACTCCAGGAAGTCACAAATTTCAGTTTGAATTATCAGAAATTCATCTAAATATGATACTAGACAACATATTCATTTGTTACATGGATAGATACTCATACAAAACAAATTTTTGCCAGTTTTTTTACATAGGCCTAATTATAGGCAAGTAAAGGCATAACACATTGGTGAAAGAGCTGTGACGTTAAGTTTATTCATCCGGCAAAAAAGTTGTCGATTGTGGACTGTTTAGTCAGCACATATGATCTCAAAACAAAAGTTTCAATACCAGCCAACGCAAGTAGCTCTTTACGGGACTCTTCCTTTGCAGACAGAAACTTCCGGAGCTGAGCGATGTGCTCAAAGGCCTCTGTGGCTGTGACAGTTGGTAGAGGGTCATCCCTTTCTTCATCGTCATCTTCACTCTCGCTGCTGCACTACGCTGGCATTACTTCCTGTGCTATGTCCTCTAATGAGTCGTCACAACAATCACACATATAGTCGTCAAGACTAGCATATTCCGCCAGTGAGCTGGTCTTCATCCTCGATGTCATCTTGGTCATCATTGCTAGTCAAGAAGCACATAGTGTGAACGCTGTTTTCCGCTAATATGTGCCCGTTTGAGCCCCGTTGAGTGCGCTTCTTTCCGAGCACCGGTGCACTGCGGAGAAGAAAACACTCGCGAAAGCAGGCTTCGCAGGTTTAGCTTCTCTGCGGTGCACCGGTGCTCAGAAAGAAGCGCACTTAACGAGGCTGTGAGAACAAAAACGTATGAATTAAGCGAAAACGCAGTTGGAAATAAGCGGCTTATAAATTCATTAAAAACATAACGGGACAACCAAAATTTTCAAATCTGTTAGAATTAACTGGAAGTACGAAGTATCAGAGTTTGAATTATCGCGAGCCTATTTTATCAATCACTTTCGGCAGCAACTTTGCGCTTCGCAATATATGATAAATTCATTTTTTGGACTGCTCGACTCTTCTGAATTATGCGTGATCTCCGTCGAGTCCTAAATATTGGTCGGTGACTGTAAAACTTAAACACAATGGTTACACACCACAGTTCCCAGGGACCATGACATCAATGAGCTGGTTTTCACCTTGTCCAAGGCAGCAGCGAAACACTATGGGTGGGACCCTGGGTCACTGCACCGGCCGGCTCAGGGATGCCGTCCTGTTCCCTGCACGGCACTGCGTGTGGTTTAACTGGCCAAGCAGAGGGTCATTGCATGACTTCTATGAGGCGTCGCTAGCCATTGTAAGTATATTTTGGACACTCATGTCTGGTGATATACTTTTGGGCTCTGCAACAGAATACATTTGGTGGCGGTTCAGTCTTGCCAATTAGGCCATTTTGAAACGGAACACATTTAGTGGCGGCTCGGTTTAAGTTTTCTGGCTTGGCGATCTTGCAGCAGCGTCTAGACTCGGCACAAACCTTTTTGTACTTCATTGTCAGGGCTAGTGTAATTTCTGCAATGCTGTCGAAGCAACTTCTGTACGCGAACAAGATACAAGACGAAGCCACATGCTCGTGCCCAGTGTACGACTACATGCACGCATGGTCACTCGTGTCCATGCGTACCTACTAGGAACGTGGAGCGAGTTCGTTTCGGCCGATACTCCACGAGTTCATTTCGGCGTTGCCACTCCATGCGTCCAATTTTTGCGTAGTATATTTTTTAGTTACAAATGGCAGGTTTTGGCTGTTGATGCCACGTAGGACGTTGCCACTTGAAGCAATAGACCCTTTGCTAAAATCCCCAAAGGCCGCTCGCGCGCTGAATAATGGGAGTTTTTAATACGCCCCTCCTCCCGCTATCACGTGGCATACGCGAGCAGGCGCAGGTTACCACGGCAACAACTTTTGAGCAGCCGAGTCGGGCGAGCGACGAGCCAACAGCTTCCCCTTTCTCATCCCTCTCCTTTGTACCGGCTTTGTCGTCTGCTGCACTAACGCTTTGTCGAACCTGGTCGAAACCTGCCACGGTTGCGGTGCAAAATAAGTGGTTTCGGTGACACTTCAATACGTGAAGGTAAGTTACGACGAATAACGTATTCAAATAAGTTCACCTGTCGCAATGCCTTTACGCTGCCACAGATACGGTACGCCGCCACCGACGTACGACTCGGCGGATGGGCGGGATGGCGGATGGCTGCAACGGCTGCTGGCGGTAGCTGCCGGGACGCGTGGGCAGTCGCGGAAACGCAACGAGAATGCGCGTGATCTGTACCGAGGGTTCCCGAAATTCCCTGCTGTCGTGTCGCTGTACGTTTTGCGAGGGGTCTATTCTTCCGCTCTTGGCCTCTCCGGTTTTACCTTGCAAAGTCGTGACAGTGTCTGCTTTTTTTGCGGTATTTCCCGTGTGTCGACGTGTGCGGTATTTCCCGTGTGCCGAAATATTTGTTAAACTGACGTTCACTCAAGTGAGAGTTTACTGTATAGTCGACTACTGTGCGTTGCCCTACATGTTCAGGTAAGATACTGTTTCTGTTGACCTGGTAGGCACTTTCCTTCTCTGCATACACCGTAGGTTGAAACCGCCCTGAATCGTGGATCAAGCCTTGCAAGGTGGTCCTCTTTAGGCCCAGTGCCTCGACTGATCAAGTCTTGTCCCCCATCCCCTCGTGTCTTTCTCTCATATAAATAAATTGTTGGTATTTCTTTTTGAGACAGTGCGCATTGCCTGCCATTTCACATTGCCTGCCGACCACATTTTACAGTGCAATCTTGTTAGTTTGAACCTGATGGGGACCAACAATTTGTATGAATAATGCAAACTTTGAATTACCGGAAGTTTCCTTTCTAGAAACACATAAGATGGGACCTGCATGTTAGTTTGAATTATTTGCGAGTTTGAATTAAGAGAGCTTGAACTAATGGAGATTCCACTGTACAAAAAGTGTGGTTAATCCAAGGTTCAGATTACTCTGAAATATGTCGGGTGATTACTGAAAGGTTAAGATACAAAAATTTTGGTAGAAAGGGGATGAATCTCTCCAGTTTTTAATTTTTCTCGCCACTTTAACTGCTAAGCACGCCATGTCTGAAGTTTTTCAGAAGATCATGGCATCGGTCTTCGCCCATTCACACTGGGAGAGAAACGCTACCGGCAATAAGGGCTACGAAGTTTCCTTTGTGTTTGACGTTATGTATGATAGTGTGTATCACTTGTGTCTCTTGTGCTATCTTTGCGCAAGCTTGCCGGCGTGTGAGGAAGAGCTAAACTCAACTGGACGTGGTGTGCTATCTTTTACACAAACTCGGTACTCCTATAGACCTTTTCATCTCAGCAGTTACCTGACTGGTGGACACGGGGCATTGACACATATGGTGCCGTAGGATGGCTTTAGTTTGGTTGGTTTTGGTTTCAGCGGGCTCGCGGCTGTGTTATGTCGTCGTTTAGTTTTGTGATATAAATGTGTCCCTTGTGGTACAGAACCAATGCTACAGTGGTAATGGGCCGCCTTGAGAACTATGACATAGTTACCAGCCTAAATTCTGGACGTTTTTACGAATGCCTTCATCTGATCATGTTTTTTGTTCGGCCAGGTTCAGCGGCGAAACGATTGAAATGATGCTGGCGGAGGCTTACAGTCTACGGCCATACCGGACGTGCCCGCTGATACTAGTTTCCATAAAGATAAGCTAATGAAAAGACTAATGCTTGGAGGCACAGTGAAAAAGCAGGTCATTGACCTGACTAACAATCTGCTGAATCGCAGAGAACAAATGAACTCGCAAGTTTAATGCTCACTGTTCGGTTCTTGAGGACAACTTTTTGTGAAAATTTCCGACCGGAAAACCCCCATGTGATGATGCATGGAATGCAAAAAAGAAGCGATATTGTCTCCACCGGTTTCTTTGAATAAATTAAGTACTCAAGAGATGTTTCGATGGTCCATCCAAGCCGTGTAGGAAATTTTTTTGCCACTCAGCCCTGCTAAAGTATTCATTAGCAGCATTTCACAATGTTGACCTTAGGAAACTGTTATACAGACATTTCCTTAAAACGTATTGAGAATGTGCGATAAGAGACAACCCCACCGATTGAAGTCTTGATGTCTTGTCCATATAATTTGCGAAATAAAATTAAATGGTGCAAGAGAATTGACCTCCAGCAAGCTTGGCTCAGTCAAATGCCAGGTACCACTTCATGGATTTGTGTAGACAGATTTTATTTGTTTGAACAGGTACTAGTGATGCAAAACTATCGATAAATTGACTATTGATACTATCGATAGTTTTCCAAACTATCCATAGTACTATCGATAGTTTTTCGATAGTGGACCATCGATAGTACTATCGATAGTTTTGCACCACTAGAGCGAACACAGTTGCCGCACCGCCGCTCGCCTCCCTTCCTCCTCTCCGCCCAAACTCCCGTCTTCGTCATCACTGAAAGTTGAACCAAAGTTGGGATGGTAAGTGCTTGGGCTAGTTGGTGTCCCATTTGAAAAAAATAAAGCGAGAAAAAGAAGAGACAGCGACGCAAACTACTAGTGTCGCAAGACTATCGATAGTAAACTGTTGACAGTACTATCGATAGGTTTACGATAGTCGACTATCGATAGTTTTCTGATTGTCGATTAACGATAATTTTCCGATAGTCGACTATCAATAGTACTATCCATAGCTTTTCGACAGTCGACTATTGATAGTACTGTCCATAGTTTTTTGATAGTCGACTATCGATAGTTTTTCGATAGTCGACTATCGATAGTTATTTTACTATAGAGTCAGATTTCTGGCGACTATCGATAGTTTTGCATCACTAACAGGTACGCTCTTCCAGCAGCGTCGAGGGTAAATCCGGCATCGACATCGCTGCACGCGAGCGATTTCCATGATGACGGTCTCTTAAGCGTCGCGCATTATGTGCCTCGGGCGCTTTTGTCAGGCACTCAAGTTTTCTTTGACACGTTTTTCACCCTGGAGCCAACCTGCGTGTCTAAATAAATTATTTGTATAGTTTATTTAAATTAATAAATAAATAGACCAAGCAAATGTTTTTACTACACTCATGATTCCCCCATATAATCAAAAGCAACTTTTGGATTTGTTATGAAGGCAGAGCACGATGCTTTCAAGAAACACAGTGACTACTTGCATTGTCTATATTTGCAGTCTTCTTTAAGATCGTAAATGTGTAAATATACCTTGTGCTTTTTATTGCACAACTAACACTTAAGCAAATTTCCAGTGTCATAAATAATTGGCCTCTCTACCCTCGTCTGTCTTGGAGACCTCTACATACTCGATGTGCGCCAGTGCTAACGCTGATTCCTTCTCTCGACGGTGCAGATAGTCGTAACCTGTTATAAAATAATGTGCAGAAGTTGCGCACATAATGATGGCATGCAGTTGGGTAGTAAATATGAGTATCGGACAACACTTCACAAAGCAAGACAAAATTAAAAAATTGGGGCTCCAATTCACGCTGTAAAGATGGTTGGCCAGCGAAGCTGTGGTATCACCTGCAACGATTGCCCACTGCACTATACCAAATGATTGACGAAGCAAAAGTAAATGCACTGTACCAAAACGTTTTTGTAAAGACCCTTTTTGCAAATGCCACCAGGCGGTGCTCCAGCTTGACGTCCCAGCGAACTTCCGATTCACAAAAAGAATGAACAAAACCCACCTTGACACTGCTGCCTGAAATGTCGATGAAATGTTTAACCACCAATTCTCCGGGTGAACGCCAAAAGAACGAAGAAACGGGAGATACTGTAAACGACTTATTTTTTGCGGGCTCAATATTTCGCGATTTAGGTTAAAGCTGAAGTTTTGGAATAATTCGCGGGTTCTAATTTTCGCGATGCGGTGGAATCTCAATATAAATTCCAATGTGTGTACGTTTTACCAGAATCATTCGCGTGACCTATTTTTCGCGAAATGTAGGCGGTTCGCAAAATTTAAGTCCTTTACAGTATGTTAATATGTTTCGAATATTTTGTAAACCAACTTGCCTCCTCCAAGACATTAAATTGTACAGCCGAATGCCCTCATTAAATCTCCAACTTTGTTGTCCGTGTAGCATTTATTCTTTCTAGCACTGGTGACATAAGCAAGCTCAGGGTTGGGCAGAAATACTAAAAAATGTATTGGGAAATACAAATACTGGGGATACATTAAAATAGTAGCTAAAATGCTGATACTAAAATACATCTGTAAAAATGTATCCCGATAGGTATCGGAAATACATTTTAAATAGAGGAAGAAAGTCTTTGGAAATACAAATAGAGGAATACATTTCAGTGAGGGCAGAAATACAAATACTGAATTACTGATACTGCAATACATTTTTCTTAATTTGTTTGAGACGCCAACTGAGATGAAGCTTGAAGTAGAAGGTTTTGATCCAGAAATTACTTTAACGTTAGCTAGGCACTTTGCCATGAAGATAGTGGTTTCGGACGACGAGGAGTCTTCATTGGGCTCAAACAAACGTTCCATCAAGGTCTGACCGCGGTCCTTCATCTGACATACCTGTCTGTCTGATAGGCAATAAAATGCTTAGATGGGCTAGTTGGTAGATCATGGGAAATAAGCGCCAAAGGAACACGGACAAAGAGTAGAATAACAACGACACAAGGCGCACTCTCAACTGAATTTATTAGGAAAAACACACACTTATATACCAACGGGAGCACACTATCAAACACCACACGTCACGTTAGTCCCCGCCCAGACCACGTTTCAAATATTCAAACTCATCCGTTGACAGAGCTAGAGAAGTATCGCTAATGCACTTGTCACCCCTACTCCTAATCTCAAATGCCTCGTGAAGCTCGCGTGACACTCTGTTTTTGTATTTCGCCAAAATGTTAGTGCTGTCGAATGATGGGGCGCAAGAGCATCTGTTGCAATAGGGATGCGATAGGGATGCGAAAAGACTTCTGAGCTCAAAATAAATTCTGTCACCCTAAATCGCATCAAAACGTTACCACGCCCCTGTCCAATAAGGACGCCACTGTCAACATTGATCAAATGACGTCATGGTGGAATGAACTCTTGGTGTGGTTTTGAACAGGAAACGTTACCACGCTGCTGTATGAAAGGACAATACGTAGCTTTCGTTGTAAGTCACCTCGTTGAAGATTGTGCAGGCAGTGTCATTTTGGAATTTTTGAGAATAGTGGACCACCTGAAGCATCCTGGAACACATGTCTTATCTTCTGTTGCGGTTGAAAAAACGATACGGCGCAATCCCTGTTGTGAGGGTCCTTCCTGCCGACCCTCCGCCACGCAAGGCATGGATTGCAGTCCTCACGTTTTGCCTAGCATCATCCAAACAGACACCTCTGGATGGCGAACTGATATTGCCAGTACAGGAGCGAGCTCTCCGGAGAAACAGTGCGCTTGAAAGCAGCGGGTCACGTTCACGTCGGCTGATGACGTACCCTTGAGCCGTGCAATATTACTTGCGCAGCCGCAGACGCATTCAAATAAGTGTTGAACTTCACTGCGTGGGAAACCCTACTATTTCAAGTCAACCACCGCCAGGCTCGTGCTGCAACAGACTGTGACTCAGCTTTGCCGGCTGGGTGTACTGTGTACGCTAAGGCAAGAGAGACGGTTAGCAGCGGGCATTGGATGCCAGCAAACAATAACTCAAGAGATCCGAACCTAAGGACCTGCGGCAGAAGATGCTCTGACTCCACTCCTGGCGCGCCACCTGGTTCGAGTCCCCAACTACGCAACACTTCTCAGAGAGAGAAGAGGACGCATAGAAAAATAGTTTTGAGAATCGGAAGAAACGTTGGTCAACATAGTAACAATGCCCCAGCATCTCATTGACCCTGGTGCCCTCGGAAGTGAAAAAAAAGCGTTCGGTCTATTTGAAAGATTTTGTGC